>VYZW01027200.1:374915-479114 GCA_013401315.1 Balaeniceps rex
TTAAAAAAAAGAAAGGGAAATCAAAACCTTCCCATCCTTTCGGCGCGGGAGCAGCGGACCGCTCCCGATCCTCCCTCTCCTCCCCCCAACCCCTTTCATCCTGGCTCACCCCCTCCCCTCGGCGAACCGCACCATTTTGGGTGCGGGGCTTTCTCGCAGCCGGGGTGGGATCCGCTCCCCCGCCCCGGCCCCGCGGTGCCGCTCCGGAGCGGGGCCGCCGGCAGCCCCCCCTCACCCCACTCCCCGCTCAGCTGGAGGGCATCTGCAACTAAACCACAAAATTCCCCCTTCTTCGGGGAAAGTAACCCCCCTCCTCCCCCAAACAACAAAAGTTTGGCCTTGTGCAGATTCACTCGCGCAGAGGCGGGGATGGAGCTGGGGGGTGTTTTTCCTCGAACTTTGGTGGGTTTGGGTTTGTTGGTTTGGTTTTTTTTTTCGCCGGGAGTTTGCGCTACGTTTCAAGCCGCTGCCCCGCCGGGGTTGGNGATTCACTCGCGCAGAGGCGGGGATGGAGCTGGGGGGTTGTTTTTCCTCGACCTTTGGTGGTTTTGGTTTTGTTGGTTTGGTTTTTTTTTTCGCCGGGAGTTTGCGCTACGTTTCAAGCCGCTGCCCCGCCGGGGTTGGAGGCGGCAAAGCCCCGCGGAGCATCTCCGCGGCCAGCCCGGCCCGGGCTGTGGCCGTGCCCCGGGTGGGAGCCGGCAGACGGGCGGCTTTAGCCTGCAGAAACATCTTCGGTGGGAGCAGCGTTCAGTAAAGATTGTTCCCTAAACGCGGTAACCAACCCCACCGGAGCATGATAATCTATTTTAATCCTCGTGTTTTGGGACCGAGGCTACGAGGAGAGGAAAAAGAATGTCCAAACAGTCCCCCGCTCCCACCCCAAGTATCTTCACTTTTGCACTGTTTTGGTGCATTAACAGTAATACCAATGGGGAGTGCAGCAGTTTTAACTTGGACTGCGGCCAGACTGGGCTTGTTACTTGATTTGTTTTGATTTCTTTGGCTATGGAATTTATCAAAAGTTTAAAACACAACCAGATGCTGCTGGGGAGGGTCACCGCGCTGTACCCTAGAGCAAGCTGAAACTCGCCGTATCATCAGGGTATCTGACTCCGGCAGGATTATGGCCAGTACCATGGCAACCGCATGCCACATCAGCCCCCAGCTTCACTTTCAGTCCCTTGGGCAGTGTTAACGTTTGCCAGTGGATTTGCCCGACACGCAGCCCAGGTCCGGGCAAGTGGAAAATGAGCTTTATGCCACTCAGAAACCTTCCTCTTCTAGCCTGTGCAAAGCAACCTGGCTGGACCCCAGGCTCGATACCACAATTTTAATCCTAAAAACCTGTACTAATTTGGGTGCCTTCTGTCTGAAAGTTTGCACGCCTCTTTTTCTTTTTGGATGGCATTAGAAGGCTGGTGTTTGAGGGTGACAGCTGGCTCCCCATGCACCCCAAAATCCCATTTATGCCATTCAGATAGCTTGGGGAGGACTGCGAGGCAACAGGTTATTTTGCCAACCACCAGCATTGCAACTTTTTTTTTGGTCAAAGACTAGCACTGGCATGCACCCACTATCTCATCCAAAGAAATTCCCTCCTCTCCCCGTGGCACGCATGCAGTCCGTGCTGGCACAGCAGCGCAACCTTACCCCGTGCAGATGGAGACTTTTGTGCTGAGAGGAGTTTCATTGCACCTACTACTGAAGAGTACTCCACAATGGAGAGAGGGGCTTTGGTTACCAAAAGTAGGAACAAACCAAGTCTTTGATCTCCAGAAAACAAAGCCCACTTGTATTCCCAGGTTACTTTAGTGGGGAAAGAGGACCTGGCAGCTTGTGAGGTGGGTTAGAATAAGAAGGTTTTGGGTGGACCAAAAAGAGAATCTGGCAAAAAATTAACATTAGATATATTCTAAATTCTTGCTGCATAGTTACAAACACGTGCACATCCAGACTGTCAGCCAACAACATTTTTAAAATCAAAAGAAGAAGGAATTAAAGGATTAATTCAGAGCAGTTATGTGGCTAGGAACAGTTTTCCTTTCTAGAATTCATAGGTGTCAATCCTTTAGAAGATGGCGATTTTTAAGCCTGAACGGAAACTCCTCCTTTTTGTCAGAAGGATGATGGCTGGCGACGGCTGGAGTTTTTTTGAGAACTTTTGAGTTGGCTTTTACATTATCTGACTGCTGTAGCTCATCCATCCTTCCCTCTCCCGCTCTGCTCATTGAACTGCCCTCTCTTAATCTTCCATAGGTGTCTGAGATTAAATAGACGACAGAATGACTGACATTTGGTATACATAAAAGAACCAAAATATGAACAAGGGGTCAAAGTGCAGCTCTTCCCTCTGGTCTTCCCTCCTGCTCTTGTACAACTTGATGGGGATGAAACCAAGTAGGGATATAAAGATATATGACAATGTACACTTACCATACCTTGCTGTAGCATGAGTGTGTGGATATAGAGGATACATTAAAAAATGTTCTGGACCAAGAGAAGAGGGTTTTTTAATCACAGTTTTTAAAAAAAGTCTCACAATGATAAAAGATTGACATACCACCAGCTCCAGGATTGCTAATCTGGGATCTGTCCCACTTCCGTTAGGTCAGTGGAATGAATCTGATTAACCACAGGGGAAGTTAGACTAGCCTCAAAAGGCACAAACGTGGCTTTTAAAATGTTTGATATAGTTCTGAAAGAGGACTGTAATTCTTTATTAAAGAAGATATTTAAAGAAAATGGTTGAAAAACCAATGGGGGATGCTCCATTCTATTCTGTTCATGTCTATAGGATTTATTTCTATAAATCTTCATAGACCCTCATGATAAATTAAAAGGCCCATTTGAGTATTCCAAAGGATACGCATGGGTGGAAGCAACCCAAAAAAATTCACATTTAAATATGCTTCTCTTTTAGAATGAAGACAATAATTACATGTAGGATGATCACTAGGAGATAGAGGCTTAAAAATCATGTTTCATGCAACTCATATCTTCATGATGTCTGGTTTAAGTCCAAGCGGGAAGTCATACATGATCTGTTCTGCCCTGATTTAAACGGCTGTACCAGCTCTGGGGTCAATGAAGTTGCACCAAGTCTGAATGCACCTCGAATCTATAGAACATAATTAATCACAATGATATTTAACAAATTAACAATGTCGTGTGCAATGCTGGCTCAGAATTTTCTAGGAGAATGGGGAAGATTTTTTGGCACAATATGTTGACTTATTTTTTTTAAAGTAGCCCTGTTACCTGGGGGAGATCGTAACTGTGCATAGACAATGAGACAATACTCATCGGGATGATATGCAGCTCTGATTCCTATCTGCCTCCATGTATGTGTTGTCTCTTGTTTAAAGCTTCAGTGGTAAGTTCCTTGAGGCAGGTGCCATCTTCCTGCATTCTACATTTTGATTAAGCCTCTCTCCAAAGTACATTCAAAGTGTAACTTCAATGCTAATTTCCTGATAGCTGCTTCTTTTGTTTAATCTATATTGGATCATTAATATTGAGCTCATGCCATAAACTTTCCTGAGGTTTTTCCGTGATTATGAAAGGATACATCCATGCTACATCAGCAAAGGAGGTGGTACTTTTATTTACTGTAAAACTGGCCTGGAAGCCTGCCTTTCATTTCAGAGAGCATGCAAGATTTTATTCAACTTTAAACACAAATTGAAATGTCCTGCTGAAACAGGACCTTATTCACATGACTACAAACACTGAAATTACTGCTCATAAAATGATAAGCAAACCATTTGAATATCATTCACCATGAACTAGGAATATACATGCTATCCATTACCTGTCTTAGCTGAAGGACAGAAGCATCTTCAAAATGCACAGAGCCCATTGTGTCTGCACAGTTTTCAAGAAGTGTCACACTTGTGGTTGCTCTTGCCAGACCAGGCCCGTTCTTGAACAGTGAGAGGTCCCTTCTCCCACTCAGATCTGAAACAGAAAGCACATTTTGCTCTAAGAGTAGGAACTCCAAGCTCCAGGGGCCAAACTACAGAAAATTTAACATGAAAAGCCTGGGTCTGGGTCTATGCCTCTCATGGTGTTTCCAGCTGTAGAAAAGAAATGGTACATCGTGGTTACGTGGGGAAAGGAAAATAAGAGGCACTGCAGAAGCATTGCTCTTTGGCATGGGTGTGAAAATAAAATGCACAGCTTCTGAGGGTCAGTCTTTTCTCATGGTCCTGTGCAGTTTCTCATTCTTTATACCTCTTCTCCCCATCTCTCTAACTGCAGCCCGCTCTGCCAGCTAGGGGATGGGCTACAGGGCTCTGCCTACCTGGAGGTTTGAGAAAGGAGAAGGGCAGCACACCAACCTGGCTGGACCCCTTCTGGACTTCATCCGTCCCCAGCAAGCAAAATGCTTGATTTGATGAGAAGCCAGATAACAATTTTCTTGCCCAGGGTTGATTGGGTTACTCAAAGTGTGTCGTCTCCTTAGAGGGAGGAGAGGAGAGCAGGGGGTGGGATGTGCAAAATAGCAACTGGGGTACCTGTACGTGGCATTGTGTGAATAACTGCAGACAGCTGGAGTTGGCAATGTACAGGAAGAAAAACTTAGCCATTGGTATGAAGTTAATGACATTTGTTGGGAGCTATATTTGTATTTCATCAGGGAAAACTAGAGAGAAGACTTTTAATTCACTCCAGGATGAGAAAATTTGTTGGGTTTTGCAAAAAACCCAGAATCCCTATCACTACAAAATGTATAAACTGGTGCTTTACACATTATACTATATTGCCTGTACAGAGTGTATCAGTGTATATGTACTCATTAATAATTTGCACTAATTTGCCCTGATGTTAGACTACTAAAACATTGCCTGCAGTGGCCAGTGATTCTAGTAAAAGTTTTTGCTTTCCCCCCACCAAAAAACCTTTATCCATTTAACCTTTACAGTTCCAGAAATATAAATATTAATTACGGTATCCAGCGCTTACCTCATCCAAGGCCAGATAAAGAGTCCCTGATAAAGCTGGCAAGGAAATCCCAATTCCTAGATCCAAATTCAGGTTACTAGACAGTGCTGTTTCAAGAAGAAATCCTTTGTCAGACCTCAGGCTTCTTTCCGCTGCCCTGACTTTCAGGGTATATAAAGTGTTTGAAAACATCTCACCTTATTTGCTTTTGTAAGTCACTTTTCCTAAGTCTTTTGGAGGAATTGCGAATGTTCTAGATGACATTTCAGCAAAAGCATGGGCTATTGCACTAGTCCTTGTTTTAGGAGGCTGTAAAGGAATAAAAAGATTAGAAACAAGAATATGACCATATCATCCACATCTCAGAGTTCTTGTGTACTGAGGACGCCTTTCTCAAGATAACATCTCCAAGGGTTGCAGAACGACAGCCAAAGTTGTATAAATGCTAAGAGTTTTGGAAGTACTCAAGTTTTCAGTACTCAAATTTCCAGAGGTAGCGTGCCTTCTTTGAAAATCAGGTGTCTGTGAGTTATCTCAGGTCAGGCATCCAAAATATCCATCCTTTACTATAAATCTTGGCTAACATCTTATGATGATGAGCAAAAAATGTGGACATGGGTGTATGAAACTCCTGGCTGAACAGCATGACGTGTCTGAAAACTCTATCAAGCCAATGTAAATTTCCATTACAGTTGTTGAATAAACAAGTGACATCAACATCTGGAATCAGAAGGACCCAAAATAATAGCCCTCCTATGTACTGCCCACAGAGTTCCAGCCTGGTTTTGCTGAAGAGACAAGTAATGTTTGCAATCATACCTAATATATTTCAAATTGGTTATATTGTTTATAGATTGCTTATGTCAAAACCGGTGAATTCTCCGGTGTGCTTTAGGATTTATGCATTCTAGTTCTTTGCAAGGTTTGTTCTTATTTGTTGCTACCTGCAAAAATATATCTCTTGCCCCCAATTCACAGTGGAACAATGTTAGGTCATTATTCCTTGAATTGTTAGGCTGTAAAGAAGCAATTTCTCACTAACCTGTGACACAGGAAATTGTGATTCTGATGTCAGGTCATTTCTGGAGTTCCTTTTACAACAATCTGTTTTTCTGTCAGCAACTGACATTTATGTATTATTTCCAGAAAGTGTAGGCTTCAGTATTTTTGTATGTATACTTTCAATATTTCTCCTCTGCCTCTTATTCTGCATAGCCTGGAGTTTTAATATATGATTCAAGTGATAAATAAATATATTTTGATTGATAGTGCAAATACCTGGTAGCTGAAACTAGTGCTACTTTAAAGTGCTTCTCAGAATAGTTGGGTTTCCTGCTTTTGTTTTCGCTGAGATTTCTTTTATGAAGCACTGCAATGAATGATTAATGCTTGGATACCCCTTTTCTCTAGATTCTCTGCTGAACTTAGCGTGTTGCTCAGCACTCCTCATGAAGGGAACACAACCCAAACTGCCACCGTGGCAAGATTTTATACCCTGTTATGAACCACGGTCACTAGTGAGGTTCAGGACTTCCTCTTATGATAAGAAAATAGATATGTTTTACCAATATGTTGCAGCCTAATGCAGTTATTTTATTCTACTCATTTGAAATTGGGTAACATGTAAAACATTTGACAGATGACAGTGTGCATATGTTTTACAAATAAATATGCATATTGACTACACAAGAAGTGGTTTACTGGCAGAATACATTTTACATATACTTAGGGAACTGACGCTATAAAGTTACACATCCACAGAGACGAAAGTTATTTCCATTGAAATGCACAGCATCAAACCTTTCCACAGAACTAAACCACTTCTCTCTCGCTTTTCTTTGGTATTGGTTTTTAGGGTAATCTGTATGGATAGGTAGCCCTATAACAATAATATAATTCCTTTCTTCCAGAAAGATCCCAAACATTTCCAAAACAGAGCCTAAATCCTGCTGGCATTACACAAAGGAGATGAGCTGTGCGTGTCTCATGGGCTACGCAGATGGGGTATAGTCCTCAGCAGTAGATAATATGCTAGATTATGTAGCCAAACACAAGACAAATGTGCAACTTCTATACATTAGAAACACACTGAGCACCACTGCAGTGGGTCTTTGGTGTGAGTGCAGTAGCTATTTAATAACACAAAAGATTTTAGATCTGTTAATATATTTACAGAACAACGGCATCAGGAGAAGGTGACTAGCAAGGACCACATAAACTTTCACCGAAAGTCTGAAATGCATTTCTACCACCCTCTAACCATTCACTCCTTTCAATCCATTGTTTCCAACGTGTGGATTCGAACTAAGTTTTCCAAAACAGAATGAAAATTACAACATTTCTACCAATAAACAAACCAAGACCAAATAAATTCCATCCCTAGAGACTTTCAAAATTTGGAGTAGACTAACCCTAGAAAATATACTGTAGGAACAATCTTACATGTAAGGAGAAGTGAGATTATGTTACTAATATGTACTTTATTAATCCTCAATTTCCTCAGGACCAGCAGTCACAACATTGTTTAGCATAAAACACGAAAAAAACCCATTATACTATGTTGATATAAAAATGTGGGATACAGCTGGTTCTGTGGTAATATGACCTATTAATAGGCCAATTAATCTTCTAGTATCACTGCAAAATTCTCAATTCCAGCTGGCAGAGCCAATATGACATAACCTAAATACTAACTCTAACATGGTGAGAATGATAGAAAATGTGGGCACCACACTGAGCGTCTTAATCTAGGAGGGTATTGCTCTAGGTTTCCTATGTATCAATGCAGAGAGAAAGACTTGTGCACGGGTCATGTCAGAGCATGTAAGTCAGGCTGCTGCTGTGAATCCCTCTTTGGAGAAGCTGTGCTTTCCCCCAGCTGCCCAGGCAGCCCCAAGGGGAGCTGAGCTTCCCCAAGCCAGGTGCTTTTGGTGTGAACACCTCCGGACTGACCATGCAGATTGTAATCAATGCAAAGAACAACATTCCTCTCTGCAAAGATCATTTCGAGGTGCTGACAAACACTGAATACAGCCCAGTAGTCCCGACTTATTAATAAATTCCAAATATCAGAAAGAATACTGTTTAAAGTCCTTCTGTCATTCAGTCCCAGCACCCCTAAGCAGCAGTAGGGTCCCCTCCAGAACAGGGCTGGTAACTCCCAGGATCCTGGTGCAGCCCAACAGTTTGACCCATCCTGAGACTTCTCTCAACACGTTTCCTACAACTTGTCTGAAAAATGTGTAGTATTCTGATAGGAACATATTTAACCTGGCAAACATTTTCTTATGCCACTAAATTACATTTTATCCTTTTGACCACACAAGAATAAATTGCGGTAAAAGTAATCAGGTATACCCTGAAGGATTGTGCTTGCCCAGCCTCTTCCTTGGCCTTCAGAGAACATCACAGTTACCATCTGGAGGGTGTGCCACCTTTGAAGACCGTGGCAAGAAGAGGATTAGTCTACAGAGTATTACAGCGCTTTCCATCAGCCTGCGTTGGGCCCCTGACCCTCCTGGGGGTGTTACACACAGCCCACCTCTGTGTTTCTTTCCAAATACTCTCTGGCCAATGCCCATTTTCTCCAGCTTTTATAAATAGTTAAGTGCCCAGGACAAAGTTATTTAATCAGGTTCTGGATGAGTCCAGAGAAAAACCCAAAGCAAACATGGAAAAAGAAAAAGGGTAGAGCTGATGTAACATGAGACAGCATATACCCTGTAGTCAAAAGGTAGAAAGCACAAACTGTATTGTAGGAGAAAACTCAATCAAGGAGTGATGCAGGCAGAACCACAAGAAAGCCCACAACAAACAAAACCTGCAGTTCAGAAGGCCACGGTGAGCCCTGGGTCTTGCATGGGTACAGTCCCCGAGGAAATGGGCCATCCTAGCTACAGCGCTTTCCAGGGAGCAAAGAGCTCCAGCCACAAATGTGGTTCAGGGCATTGCACAATTTGCAAATGAGCTGCGGTCTCCTTCCCACCACCACCTTTGAAGGGAGTTGTTGTGAGCTGCAAAACACTCAGCTTCCATGAAGCGACTTGAGGTAGCTGAGCAGAAGGTACTACAGAGGCTCAGAGAATCGCTGGTTAATTTGCTCTGGTGATTGTCACTGGAATTACTGAGGGGCTCACATGCTGATAGTGCAGTGTCAACAATACAGTCACAGAAATTAAAGTCAAAGAGCAGCTTTGAACAACTCTAATTAACACTGGTAACAGTTCAGCAAGGGAAATTCAGCCTCATGAAGTGCAGCCAGCAAAGTGGAATGGTTTAGTGACATTCAGGAGCTCTGCATGATGCTGTGGGGACTCTTATTGCAGAAGGTCTGGAGAAAGAGCTGCGGATGAATTACTTATTTTTTAAAAATACATTTCCCTAGATTTGAATTAGTAATCACATTTCTTTGACCACTTCAGTCTCCAGAAAGGATACTCCAATTTTTGTTCATACTTTGTAAGTTCTTTTGGAAACAAAGTGGTCAGAGTCCCCACCTTGCACTTCGTCTGAAGGATGTCCAAGCACACACTGCCTTCTCATGTCACACTGGGGCATCGTCTCCATGCTGAACCAGCGGGAGGACTGCCATCAGCTGAGTCACTAAGACCGCTTCCTGCAGCTCCTCTGTGGTCCTTGAGGTATCCAACCCCAGAGCGGCACTGACCCTGTCTGACCTTGGAGGACTTTTGAGAGCCCGGCACAAAGAGATTTGAGTGTGGGCTATTATCTGAGGGACTCCTTCATGCATGCTAAGCTGCATGGTTTCACTGCAATGGGTAAAAGGTTATGAAGAAAAGGAAACACAGTAGGTAACTCCCTGCTATGGAAATCACACATGTGAAGATGATTTTACAGCACCCAGCGCAGACACACTTAAGCAGCAGCTCAGTTGTGGTGCAGTGCATGGGAAGAGTACAAAACCCACAAGAGGCAGATCTGATGGAGTGAGCTATGGGGATGCTCTCAGACAAGCAGCAAGAAAATCCTCTGAAGCTCTCCATCCTGTGTTCTCTGTATATACCACATCTGCTCCAGAACGACGAAAGACTATTTTAGGGACATTTTATAGAGTTTTAAAAAATGTTATTGGGACTATATTTTGTATCCCTTTGCCAGTAAAGCCAGATGACTGCACCATGGGCTAGATCTCCAGATGGTTTAAATCACTGGTCTTGCTCTAATTTGCTCCAGCAAAGGATCTGGCCCCATGAGTCTAACTACACAAGGTAGATGGAGCTATAAAGAATGCGCCAAATGAGCTAAAATAGCTTTTCTAAAAATAAATGCCACAACAGGACTTCCAGTGCTACACATACGTATTAGGTCTGTCAAAATAGTGTTGCCAATCCCAAGCATTCAAAAATCATGAGTTGGGCATGAGGTTGGCTTTAAAAAACCCCACAAGATTAAAAAGAAACAAGCAAACAGTAATATCTATGTACCTCTTTTGGTTTGCATTCTTGGGTTTTTTGAGTCTTCAAGACAAACCCTGGTCATGGTTTAAAGCTCTTTCTATTTTTTTTTTCTCCTTTCCTTTTTCCCCCCCTTGGAAGTAGCAGGGCTAGAAACTTGCTGCTAAGAAAAGAATGTTTAAAAAAAAGAAAGAGGAAGAAAGATTCTCATGTAATTGCCTGACTCCAGAACCTAAGCTTTTAAGAAGAATATCATGAGACTCATGATAAAATCATGAGAGTTGGCAACACTATTAGTGAGCTGGAAATGATATAAAGCTCCCACTTCTGCAGTCTATGAAGTATTAGACTTTCAGTCACAAGCTTTTCATGCTCAGAAAACATGTCACTGCCGTATGACTGGTCTTTTCATTGCCACAGGTCTTCAGCTTTCCATTAGATCAATTCAGATAGTTTCTAGGTATCTTCTGTTTGTGTGTAGTCAAAACAATATTTGGCAACAAAAGAGTCTCACAGCAAATTACAGATGGACACAAATGGGAATGGCTTTGAAGCAGGCTGGGAGCCTGAAGGAATGGCTACGTCTGGGGAAAATGAAGTATTTCCACACGGCTGTATTTGCTGGACTTGTACAGCTCTCTGAAAAGCCAAACCCTCTCTGAGAGATGGGTCTGCAAATCCACCTTTTACATTAACAAACTAGTAGGATCCTGGGGCAAGGAAAGAACAAACAAATAAACCCAGAGAACTGACATCATGGAAGCTTGATATCTACAAAAATGTATGGAAAAGATTAGCATGTAACAGTGGTAAGGATGGGGCAGCAGCGGGATTGGCCTGATTATTATGCCCGATCAGCGCTAATCCACCATGACAGGAGTCACTCAAATTAGATGTGTGAAGAAGTGAGATCGCCACCTTCTGGGACACGGCCAGCTCCGGGCATCGTTACAAAAAAAAGAGGTTGGGTGACCTTAGTGTGCCTGAAGCTGCCACAGCCTAACAGGCCAGTCCAGCTGTAACAGGCTCCAATTAGCACTGCAAGATGCCAAGGTCCTTACCTAGGTCACAGGAAAGTGGGAGACCGCTCCATGCCTTTGAAAACCTATTAGGAAGCATCGATCCTCCCAAATGAAGGTTTGAAAGACTTGCACTAGACTTAGGAAAACAGATACAGATAGGTGTGAGTACATCACACCTCTCTGGGGCTGTTAAAAGGCCTCCATTGCTGAGGCAACAGCACATGATGAAGCTGACACTTCCAGAAGTGTAATTTGTTATTTGCTTTTGTATGCAAAGCTCACACATGTTCCTTCAGAAGTGAAATTTCAGGTGCCAGTGGCTGTTTCCCGACTAATGGAGCTCGAATCCCCATCGCTGTTTGAGCTGGGCATGTGAAATCTCTTGTGCTGTGGTTTGAGATGGAGAGACCTTGACGCTCAAACAGCTGATCTATGTCCCTAGCACAGATTGTGGAGCCAGGAGAGCACTACAGCAAACTTAATCATGGGTAGGGGAGAAATCCACGGGACCAACTCTGATCTCTTGCACGAAAGTAAAGCATGAAAAAATCCATTAAACTCAGTGAATGACACTAGCACAAGCCCACCCCCAGAAGAATTTCTTAAGGTTATAAATAACAAATTTCAGAGGGGAAAACCCGGACCCAGCTGAACGGTCCTGTGACTCAAGGCCACCTTTCGAGGGGTCTGTAACAATTTATGGGTTTGAGTGGAACTGAAAAATCTGGTCGCTCTAGTGGAGTTTGCTTTGAATTTTGAAGCCAGAACTGGAACCTGGAGAACCTCACACAAGCACAGGAGCATCAGGACTGCAGATTTTGTTGCTGGGACTTTTTGAAGACCTGGACCTGCTCTAGTGAAGGGAGCTCACCACTTGCAAGGGAAGCGGCACCGAAAAACTCTGCAATACACAACCAGGAGAGCTATCAGCTCTTATAAAGTAGGTTCAATTCCTTTGGGGTTCGGAGAGGAAAAAAATGGTTTTGTGATGTAGTGCTGGACTTTCTGAGATGGCCTGTGTCCAGAAATCCGAGAGAGCCACAGCACACATGTCCTAGATCTGTACAGGAGTGGTTTGGCCAACACACTCCTTTCTGAAGAGGCCCGAAGTAGCTGTGTGGGTACTATGGAGCTGCAAAGTGCATACATCTGATACTCTCAGGAACCATGCATCCTGCTGCATATGTACTGAAATGTCAGACTGATGTATAGTAAGCTCTAGAAATAAGTAAACAAACTTGTTGAGTTTTAAACAAATTGGTGAAGAGTGTATCACCCTATCTATTCTGGTTTTAATGTTTTCTTTGTACATGAAACAGTTCAACTACAAAGCTGGCAAGTAGATGATGCTCATTAACAGAACAGATTGAGGATTTCAACTATGACAATCTGCCATCCAGTGGAAAAGTGAAAATTGCACCTCAACCAGGCACTGAAAGTGCTAAAAAAATTTCCTGAAACCTGCAAAGAGTGGAACGAGCCGTTTCAGAAAGGTGGGAGATGCACAGGCAGGGCTCTCCATGGATAAATAACCCTAGGTTGGCATTTTAATCTCCAAAGGGCAGTGTATCTGGCCAGAAATTTATAACATGTATGTATAACATGTATTTATACCATATATGATGCCCATAGCACTACCTTGTGTGTGTGTCCGCTTGTGTGTTTACAATATAACTAGACAGAAGTTTATTAAAAGTCATCATATCCTATCCCATCGATGTGATAACTGAGCACGGCCTGAATTATCTCCTAGC
Source organism: Balaeniceps rex (assembly GCA_013401315.1). NCBI lineage: Eukaryota > Metazoa > Chordata > Aves > Pelecaniformes > Balaenicipitidae > Balaeniceps > Balaeniceps rex. Next base: position 388,050 of record VYZW01027200.1, read on the forward strand.
TACCCAACAACAAAATTTCGTGCAGCTAAGGGAGACTGCACGTGGTTCCAGAGCAGTCCTAAGGTGTGCAGGCAGAGCCAGATTTCTCCATAGGAGTCTGCATGTTCTGCTGTCAGCAGCCAAGCGATGCTGACCTGTGCTTTCAGAGACCTGGGCACATGTGGCTAACTTCTTTCCTAATAGTGAAGTTATCTCCATCACTTCCACACACCCTCTCCCTACCTTATTTTGGAATGCAGAAATGTCAGGTACCTGGTGTACATGTTGGTGATTAGCATCCTGGGGATCATACGACCATTTTGGAGCACAGGAAACCTGATTCTCAGGATACCCCTCAAGACAGCAACTTTACTGGGTGGGAGACACCACTGTAGCTGTGGGAAGATATTTTTGGAGGGAGCTGCTTACCAGGGACAATCTGTAAGGGTCAGCACTTTCCAAGTGTGCAACTTTATGGTAAGTGTATTCATGGAAGTTTAATAGTAACACCGGCTGTTAGCAGTGGGCCATCATGTGCATTTCTGGCATCTTTGGAAATCAGCTTGCAGCTGCTACTGGCTGGCTTCTTGCTTTGCCTGATCCTGGAAAAAATAGAGGTACCACCAAATCACTCCTCAATTCTCTTGCACATCATGTCCAGGCAATTCCCTCCACTGTGGCCAGGGGTATTCAGAACAGAGCCCACATTTCAGTGTCTGACTTTAGGTCTAGACAGAGCTGGTTAGTTTGTTTGCTACTATTGGTTTTATTCAGATGTGCAATTCCATGCCACGGGAAGATGTTTCTTTAATGACTGACTCTTGTTTGTTTGTTCTCTGCAGGACACAAAGACATTTTTATAGTATGAAGTTTCAGAGTCATTAGTTTACACAAAAACGTAATTGTTCTAAGTCCAACTCTGCCATCTCGTGGAGATTTTTTAAAGGTACTGTTTAACCTTTAATAATTCCTGGCGATAACTATGTATATTGGATATAAAAGATTTTTGCTAAAGGCCCATAAGCTAAAATATTTATGGTAAAGACACTCTTCTGCATTGCTAGGAATACCTCCATCCTTCAGTGACATAGGTTAAAAAGTGAATTACCTCTGTAGCTGTTTGCTTTACATTTTGTCTCAGATAATGAAAGGTTGACATTTGTTTCACATTTGCGAGGAGCTGGCTTGCAGTCATGTTCACTTCCCAGTTCTCACGCAATAGCTCCATGCTGCAGTGTTTGGATTATAAACAGGGGAGCATTTAAACTCAGGCAATTTCTGTTCCTCCTCACTGAGGTCTAGGTAGGAGCCAAGTTTTGAACAAAGCAGTTCAGTCAATTATACGCAAAAAATATTATAAAGCAAAGAACCATTTAAACTTTTTTGGGAAACAGATATATTTGCACAGTGCCAAGAGGCAACACAAAATGCTATCCTCTCTGAAACCAGTGACCTAGCCTGTCTCCCACACTGGGACCAGATAATTCAGAGGAAGGAGTAAGAAACCCTGCTTTCAAGAAGAGACTCATCTTGGTCTTTTCCTCCCTCCCTGTATAGCCAACAGTCGGCAAGCCACGGAAAACAAACACCTTGTTTTCACTGTGACAATGCAGTCGTGCCGAGCGTAGCAACATGAACTTCCCTTCACCCTGTCTCACCATTCAGATCTCAAGTGACCACCTCTTGAAATGAAATCTTGGCATATTCAGTGTCTGAAAAAGCCTCAGCCTGGTCTCACCCGCACCTGAAAAAAGACTGAAGTGTTGGTACTCTCTGCATCAAACAAAAACCCTGTACACCAGCAGGGAGCTGAGCGCCAGACACAGACCTGAACATTGCCATGGCCTGTCGAGCACAGGTGAGTCTCCAGTCACCAGGTCCCCAATATCCAGGGTGGTTCAAGAGACTACCACTTTGTCAACCTTCATTTTCATCCTCACTGTCTAATGCTCAGATATCACTAATGCACGACTACTTGCCCCATCTCGCTTCTTTCTGCCGACACCTTCAATATTGCTGTGCACATCCTTTTCAGATGTAGCGAGGCACTTGAACTTGGAGCTTTGGTTTGAAGCCATGTCAAATTATCCCAACCTTTTGAATATGCAAACATAGATTAAAAGATCTAGTGCAATCCTTCCCATTCCTTTCTTTCACCTTTCCCTTCTCCTACTGCCATAATTTATGCACCTAGAACTGCAAAGTCATGAGCAAACCAGTAGAAAATAAAGGAGTCACAAAAGGCTTGCAAATTAGTGCCTTACATCAACCTCGTCTCCTACCTCACGGTCACATCAAATTGTGATCTTTGTCCTCCCTGTTTCCTACCTGCTGCAGTGACTTGTCTCCTGTGGCACCTTGGAGGAGGCCAAGCTTGGTAGTTGACGAAGCCAGATGTCAGGGCCTACAAAGAAAGTTTTCAGCAGCAGCAGCAGCTGCTTGTCAGATCACATTCCCCTGAAGGTTTATGTTTGGCTCTGATGGCGTATCTGTTGGTGGCCATGGCTGGTCTTCCTGAAAGTCATGTGTGGGATTGGCTCCCAGCGGGAAACTCAAGTTTCTTCTCCTGAAAGGCAGTCTCCACTGATTTGCAGCTCAGGGAAAATGTTCTTTCTTTATTCTCATATTCTCAGAAAGAGTTTATGTTCAATTTGTGTAAAACTGAATTATCAAGAAAGGCTATTTTCCATAATTTCTAAAGAATTTCCCTCTTAAAAGGAGAATGAAACCCCTTTTATTTGTGGGGTTTTTTTAAATGGTAATTTCCATAATAACAGAAGTTTTTATCCATGGATAGGAATTGGCTTTGGGATATTTATGACAAATATTGATCTTCATTTGAAGCAGAGGAAACTGAATAGAGAAACTGAGACAGATCCTTTTGAACCCAGGCACTTAAGAGTCTTTGGTTATGAGATTACCTTGTAATCATAATGACCAAGCAAGGCTTCAGAATAACGTTAGAAGAGTCAGCATTTATCCACAGATTGAACAGATTTGAGACAATCTCTCTCACAAAGTAAACACGGAGACCTGTATCATTCAATGAGACTTCACCTTGAACTGCGAGTCAGGAAAACACCGTGTCTGTCTTCAAGTACTCTTCCCCCTTTTCGTCTGGGCAGGTCTGTTGGAAGATGGCATTTGCTACTGCTGCTGGCGCCGCTCTTGTCACTTGGGTACTGGCTTGGTGGCTGGTCGCAAACCCGGGATGCAGGATTTTGGCTGCTATTGCCTGTAAGAGGAGGATAGCACACTCACAAAGAGGGCACAGTATATGGAACATGGTGAAATCCTCGACCACAGCGGGGCTAAGGACCTTAAAAATACCCAGTCTGACAGCTCTTAAGAACAACAAATGCCATGGGTTAAGAGGAACATTAACCCTATTCCTGTTCTCCAAGGGAAGGATGCCAGGTCCCTCTCCTGATCCCTGTGGCTGTCCCACCTGAAGAGAGCACCATTGCCAGCCCAAACAATTCCTCAGGATCTGGATGTTACGGTGCGCACCTGAGTGTCAAAGTCATTTGGCCGTCAGTCACACCCTCTCTCCCTCTCAGCTGCTTCTTTGGACAGTGAATTACATCAACAACATGTGATGTAAAGACATTTCTTTTCAGATTTTAAATTTACTGTCCTTTAATTTTATGAAGTGCTCCTCCTTAGGATTTTCTGAGGATAGAAGGCACAAAGCATACCCTGCTGAATTTCTCTTTGCTTAGGTCAGACCCTTCTTCCCCTGGGAAGTTTTAACTTTTCTTTCTGCTTCTCTCTGTCCTTGTCATATTTTTTTAATTTTTTGTCAGATGCCACTGCTCACTGAAAACGCCGCTGCTGCTGAATGCGAGGCAGCATACAGGCTCTTAATAAGGATCCTGTAGGTCAACTCAACATACATGCAGATATTACTAAAGTTTAATCTGAATAATTGTGCTAGACTAAAAGAGGTTTCACAATTTCTGTGGCTACTTAAGGAGCCAACATCTGACATAAGTGAGGAGCTGCCTAGTCATTATTCAGTCCCCTGATAACATAACCCTATGTACAGCCAGAAACTCTTTTTCACATATAAACATAATTCTCCTGCCTTTCTTGCACACAAGGTTTTCTAGAGCAGCCTCAGTCGAGTTAACTGTGATGATGTGAACCGTGCTGTACAGCTCAGACCAACTGATTGGGACATCCCTTACACGTATCAATTTTACAGCAGCCGTGAACAGCAGCTTAAGGGATCACCACAAAAGCTCTATGAGTGGGTTATTGTAATGGCCTTAAGAGAGAGACATGAACTACAGAGAAGCCCTGGCAAGCAAAGAGGGGTTTCAGAGGTGCACAGCTGCCTGCTCATGATGACGATCACAGCAGCTGCAGGGTGTGAGCTGGAGGCTCCCCTGTAGTGCCAGGTTCCTGGCACAGATGCCACATGAACCTCTGCTTTGACACCAGAGGAGTAGCTGTATACCATTGGCATTGCAAAAGCTGCAGCACCTCCTCCCCTGTCTCTTAGGGGTACTGTCTCACTGCTGTTGGTATTTGCTATGGGATCAGATGAGACTTATCATGCCATAGCACATGGACATAGTTAAGGAACCCAGCTGATTCCTTCTTGTTTCCTCCAGGCCAAAGGGATGCTCACCCATGATTTCTGTCCTACCTCCAAAGCCAGTGAGCTGTATTGCTGGTTAACAGGTCTGTTCTTTTTAAATCAGTGCTGCTATCATCGTGACAGATAGTTACAGTTTTTCTTCTTATGTCAGGGCATCAACAGAGAATTGTAGAGTTTTTCCTACCTGTGTGGCACTTCTGCTACATGTAGCTCTGGTGATGCTCACGGAGGCCCGGGCAGGGACAGCCACAGGCCAGGCAGTAGATGGCACCAATGTACAGCAGTTACAGTGTGCTCAAAAACAGTCACAAGGCAAAAAAAAAATAATTCACACTGCTGTTGCTGCTTCCAGTCCTTCTGTTTGACCATATCTGGGCTCAAAAATGTCTTTGCTAATGTTCATTTCCCCGTAGTAAAATCCAGATCCCTGTACCCTCAGGTGTAACCAAAATCACAGCTCTCTGTGATCAAAGTTTTTCTCTTCTTGAATTTACCGTTGTAAAAAATCAACACAAGAGATGGGAACCAGGATCTCCTTGTCTCTCTGCTTCATGCCTGGAGCAGATCACTGACATCCTGTGCCCCTGTCTTCCCAGCTGCTAAATCTGGTGCATAGTCAGGGTATCCATGCACACACACAAGCTGACAACCAGATTTGGATGTGGAGGGGACTTCTTTGGGAGGGGTGCCGTTGGGTCCCCCCCTTCTCTGTACCCTGGACCATAATCTGCTTCCCAGGAGCCACTGGTGAGTTTTCTCTGACAGAGATTTCTAGCTATCACAGGGACCTCGGACAACAGCAGAACTGTCTCTTTCTTGCTCTTATCCTGCAATATATTATAGTTTCAGTTTCACAACTTTTACTACTGATCTTAAGTTTTTTACAACATTTTATGGCTCGTGATGTGGATTTCTATACAGGAGAAAGAGGCACATATAGACCCTTAAAACCTTGATGTGTGTTAACATGGTTGCCTGTGATTGTTGAGGTCTGTCATGATCCAGTTGCTCATTCAGTCCTAATATCTTGGTGCACCAGATATTGCCTTGCACTTTGCTTACCTGTACTCATAACTTGACTTTAGATCTGCAGCAGGATGAGGAACTCTTGTCTTCATGGATTTGTTTACAAAGGGGAGCACAATTCAATAGATTCACATTCCGTGGCACTATCTTAAATACCTCCTGAATTCACTGCCTTTACCCCTCCTTCTGTAGTCCTCCAAGGTTCAGATCCAGGCTGCCAAACCTAGCTAAGCATCTCCCAACTCCGTAATGCCCATGTTAGACAGACTGTTTGTACTGTTTAACAAATAAACTTATAAGGGGGTTTCACCTGAGACCTGCAGAGTCACAGTTTCTCCAGAGACAGAAAGAACAATGCCTCTAGAATTGCAAGAGGCTTTTCTGGCTACCATATATTTTAAAGTCTCTCAAAGCATTATTTCTATAGAACAGATCATTTTTGTGAAACTTTAAAATAGTGATAACAAACCCCAAGAAAAGCTGGCAAAGCTGTCACTCTCCTCCTACAGCTTTAGCCAGCTCTTCTTTTTGATACACTCATTATTGGCCGTGTATAATTCTCATATTCTCAGCAATTTTTCAGTTTGGTCTGTCCCCTTCTCTCCTACTCTCCTTCCACTCACAAAGGAGTTTGTTTCAAGGAATTTTAAGTTTTAAGAGCAAATATTAGTTATGGTGTTGTGTCCACCTGAGTTCATTAGAAGGTGAGGGCCCTTTCCTTAACTGAGTCAGAATAACCTTATGCTGAATAACATCAAGGTATTTGAGAGGAATCTCTTTGGCTCAGGAAGACAAATTATAAAAGACTTCAAGTCTCAGTGGCCTCTCCAATAGTTCTGAAAATGCCACTCCGTGGGGATTACAGGTGGTCCAGTAGACACTACAGAGAAATTTAGGAGACAGAGCCTCTCTAGAAGCACTGATTTCTTTTCTGTCCTTGTCAGAATTGCTTAAATCTCTGCACTCTCTTTTCCTCATCTCCCCTTTCTTTCCTCGCTAGGGTGCAGTTATGAGATCAGAAGTAAACAGTCATATATTTGCTCTGTGTTAATAAAATCACATATAGGTTCCTTCATCCCCAGTTCTAAGAAAAATAAAGTAAAACATTTATGAAGAATTAAAATCCACTTTGTTCTGAAACAACCTTGAAACCAAAAGAAGGATTTCACATCGGCATGTAGTTTTACACCGACAGGCACATTTAGAACATTATGACTCATATAAGTATTTCTGGGTCAGAGGAAACAGGGTTATTTACCTTTTGCTGAAGAACCATAGTCCTTCAAGAGAGAGGAAAAACAGAATTAGAACAGTATAGCTGGGTCATCAGGACCAGGTCTCTACAGTCCCTGCCACTGTATATGAATGGTTAGTAAGGAAAGAAATACATATTCTCCTTTTACCTTCCCCCCAGCCCTAGGCATCTCTAATCACAAAACAGCTCTCAACACCCATTTTGAACTTTCAGCATCAAAGATCAAAAGCTTCAGAGACTGGACCATGCAAGAGGACAAGAATAGGATAAATTAATGATACAGCCAGTTGGGGGGCAGGGGCAGGACACTGTGACTCATGGGCATTTGTGGGTGAAACTGTGTGGGTGATCTTAGATTAGTAACGTTGATAACTGTTACTTGAGCACTTAATACAGGTGGATACAGTAGGCAAGCTTTGGGACATATAGTCCTTGGGAAATGGACCATGCACCATGCCGCATCAGAGAACAAAACTATAGGAAGCAGAGAGAGAGACGTTGGTACCTGTTGTAGAAATAGCCTTCCCTCAGCCCAAATCTGGTGGCTGATGTAAACCTGTCTGTGTGAGGAAAACATACCAAACAGGTACGACCTTCACAGCACTACAGTACCCACTGAATGTGCACTCACGCCCTTCGGCACTGTGTATCCCTGGGATGTGTCCCCCTCTCTGAGTCACGCGGGTCCCAAAACAAAAACTTGCCTTCTTGCCATGCTGAGCAGGATCTGCCACTGCCAGGGTGTAAGAGTGAGGGTCATCAGGACTTTGTGTCATTAGGACTTTCTGTACACCAGGGAGCTCTGCTGCAGGTCAGTGGAGAGCCAGCAATGCTAGCACATTTAAATAGACAGAATACTCTTCTTTAGTCAACACTGATGAAGTTACACTTCTTTTTAGACATACAGCCTAGAGTGTCACAAGAATGCTAATCTATGGCTGTCTGATGTTAGCAAAGTACATCTCTGAAGATGTCTAAAGGATATATGTCTTCGTAATACATGATATCCTTTGAGTCACATTATCTGCAAGGGTGTACCCACCTAGGGTAATTCCTCTCCATCATTCCCACACAGCAAGCTTGAAGGGGTTACAATTTCTCTTTCAGAGAGTTAGAAGATGTTTGAATAGAGGATGCTAAAAGGCCTGAAAGATCATGTTGGGCAGGGAACATCAGCTAGTTTAGCTTTGTCAGAGGAGGAAGATGAAATAAAGGCAAGCAACTGCTATTCTGGCGCCTGCATATGCTCAGTAGCTAGACCTAGTTAGAAAAATCTACTCTGACGTTCAAGGCAATACAGTCTATTTGTCAGCTGATCGGTTTGATGAGGACAGTCAAATCTGACAGCAATAGATGCAGCAGAGTAAGGAATATCTTTCATAGCCCAGGAGTGCCATGGCAGTTCATAGAGAATATGAGACTTGTGATGTTCTACCAACATGGAAAAAATACCTAAATTAGGATCTGTAATTGTGATAATTCTGTGTCACTAAGGTATCCCGGGGGATGGTGAGAGATAGATGAACATCTAAAGAGATGCTTTCTGTAAGACTGCAAGAATAAAGCAGAGCACTACAGCTCCTCCATGGGAAGACCAGCAGTACAGGGAAACCTAGCACGCTTGCTCTGTGCCACCACAGTAAGATCTCCTAAAGGTGATATGACATCCATGTCCTAAAGGTGATACAAGATCAACATCCACATTTGTAGGAAGGTAGCTAGGGAATACTGCATTAAATTTGCTTGTGTGTCCAGCACTAAAGTGTCTGCTGTAATTGATATTGAAGTTAGAAATTGAGTCCTCCTAATGAAGTAGTAGAACGCCTAGTCCCCACTAGTTTCGGGTCCCTAACAAAAAAAGTCTAGGTGAAGTCCCTTTAAAGAAGCAGTTGGTGTGGAAGCGACATATTTAGGAGACATGATGTCAGACTTACCATCCACTCAGAGTCCTGGATCAAATACATGGTGCATTGACTGAATGAGAACAAAAGAATGGTTAATTAGATCAGGGTTGGATCAGAGGTCCAAAACAGATCCCTGTAGAAGTCCACTGTAAGACCTGCCATTTACTCTTCTATTTTACACATTTTAATCTATTTTAATTCATGCAATAGCCTTTCTTCTTCTCCAACCATCATTCAGTTCCCACAAAAGCATTACAAAAAGCTTTTTAGACATCCAGGTAGTCTAAAATCGGCTTTCCCTTATCCACACGCTTGCTGACCCCTTCAAAGAACCCCAGTAAATTGTGACGCATGAACAAAGCGAGTTCATTTGGCTTCCCTGCCATACAATTCTCTGCCCATCAGACACTGGCCAGTTGCTTTATCCTGATGTGTCTGCAGCAAGATCTGCTTGTATTCTTGATGCCCTTTGATAACGGTTATTAGGATGTCGACCAAAGTACTCTGTGGTCACTATTACAGAGCAACTCTTTGACTACTCCATGATCTGTTCCTTCAGCCACACCTCCAAGATATTTAAATTCCCAATAAATTTGCAGATGGTACTTTTTTCACTTCCTTTTCTGAGGCAAATAAGATACTTATACTCATCAGTTGTGGGCAGACAACTTGACATAAAAGACAGGGTTCAAAGCCTGAAATTTTCTGCATTCTAATTGCAAAATTGCAACAAAAATAAAAGATCTTATCTGAGATAAATTGCTGTTACATAATTAACACTACTTACATGAAAATATGTTATGTTCTAAAAATGCTAGAGGGTAAAAAAATACAACAACAATGATGAGATGAAGGAAAAAAACAGTGTACTCCAATTTTCAGGCACGAGTGGGAAGGAACTGCAGAATGCTGGGACAAAGATGTGTAGGACAAATATATCGCCTGCATGTGTACTGTTACCAAAATACTCACTGAAACACATGGGGCATAAACAACCCTATTTAGAATACAAGATTGCACACATAGTTAAAAAGCTGGGAAAATAACTTGAAAACCTAATGAGCATCAAATGGATACTGTGGAGGAAAATGCCAGAGAAATGGCAGGTGTGAAGGCTACATAAGATCATCTTCGATGAACAAGTCAAGAGGGTTATGAGTACTTAAGATTTGTATCACTTCTTCAGATTATAGATGATAGCTCTTAACAGGAGGACGCTACTGACGAATTACATTGTCAAAATATTGTTGTTATATAGGCATGAAGGGTAAAATATGTTTAAACACACAGTTTTGGATATAGTGAGATATCTGTTTAGCTCAAAGGAAAAGATGCAGATATTGCTTAAAAAGTAGGATCCTTTGCAATCAGAAATGTGCATGCTGGGATAAAACCATTCATGTGAGCTGTGGGCATGACTCTTCAAGAAAGATACAGAGTCTGAAGAGAATAAGCATGAAAGGTCATGGATTGTAGACCTCTGACCAAGAAAGTAGTGTTGACATTACTGTATTTAGAAGAGGCTGGGGATGCATAATGGTCTGCAAATATGCAAAAGATTGCTTTACAGACTAAAGTCAAAATTTGTATTTAACTGCTTTAAAATTGTGGCAAAGATCAGATTGATATCAGAGGAAAACTTGCTAGCTGTAGGGGTAGGGAAACTGTAAGATCACCTAAGATGACTGGGATTCCCACAATGGGAATTTTCTACAAGCATGTTAAACAAATATCTGTTGGGCGAAATTCAGGTGTAGCTGATCCTGTTCTGTACCAGCGGACCTCTCTAAGTCCCTCCGGCCCCATCAATGATGTCTGTGCTTCTACAAAGTTATGTACAAGGTTAGGTCTTTATGAAAAGATGATGATGACTTAACTCACCGTATTTTTTTTTAAATCAAATCTGTATATTATAAAGACCGATTAAGAAAAAAAAAAGTTAAGACTTTAAAACAGATTTTCCCCTGAAAAATATTTTTTTTATCAAAAACCAAAACACTTATCAAAATATTTCAAATGAAAACAAATATTCTGATTGAAATAAAAAATGCTCCAATTTAGGAGTGTTTCCCTGGTAACCAGGGACACTGTCATTCTGTGGTCTTGTTCTTCCTGTTCTCCCCTGTGTGCCAGGCTTCCAGCTTGCCCAGCACTCCTGCAGCTGGGACTACTGTTAGGGGCTGCTTCCCCTTCTCCCAAAGGGTGGGCCATCATGGTATGTGCAGCCCAAAGCAGGTGCACAGCTGGAAGAGAACAGGATCAAGAAGAACCCACAACACAATTTCAGTGAAGCCAGATGACAAAATACATAAAAAGAAATAGGTTTAGTACAAACTAATTTTTTTTTTTTAAATGAACATATTTGGGTTTTTTAGGAAGCAAATACCTGCCCCTTGTACCCCATAGACAGCTTGAGGACCAAAAAGCAATTTCTGAGAAGCTCCAGACAGCAGCCTCATATCTCTAATGCATCACAGGGAATTATCTGATTCTGGTTTTTTGACTACTTTGGTCTCCCTCCGATGAAGGGATTGCTTTTGCCTGCATTTTGGCTGCCTCCATCGCAGCCATTGGAAGTGTCAATACTGCGAGCTTCCCCTAAAGCAAGATTCAGTCTCAGCCAGGCTGTGCTCAGGGGCTCAGTGCTGGGCTCAAAAAATGAGAAAAAAAAACACTGATAAAATAAACATACTTTCGTCCCAATTCAATGGGAAGTCTATCACTCCTTATTAATAACGTCTCTTCCAGATGAATGATCCGGCAGGACAGCAATTTCACTGTCCTGTGTTCACATTTCAGAGGGGGGCTCTAAAAGGAGCAGCTGGTCAACTTCATGGAATAGGCCAGCAACTCCAGCAGAGCCCAGAGGGGTATTTTAGGCAATATACTTCAATAATAACTTCATGTAGTGCTCAGGTGAACGGCAGTGCCCCACCTAAATATTTGACCTGAAGTTGCCACTGAGCAGGCTCTCCAGGCTGACTTCTTTGATAGATCAATTTGGAACGTGTTAATGGCATTACTCAGCACAATAAATAAAATGCGACTCACCTTAACGTTTCTTGGAAGTAGTCATGGAGTTTATGACACCCAGTGGGAACAGCAAGAGAGGGTCATCTGGAAGGAACAGGGAAACATGCCGAGTGTTCACAGGGGAAATTTCAAGAAACAGATGGAGAAAATATCAGAATTCTCAGTAGCCCCCAAGGAACAGATGAAAAACTTTTGGGTCAATAAGCCAGAGAGTGAAAGGCTCAGAAACCAGGTTTGTGGTCGGATTATCTAGTCCACGTACTGGGAAAAGCTAACAACCCACTAGATCCTCCAGTCTTCATGGGTGCAAAACTTTGAAAACTTCTGAGGTGAAGCAGTAGGGAAGATATTTCTCATGTTATTTACAGGAAATCAAAAATGATTTGTTGAGTGGAAAGGAAGACTTTCTATCCTCTGAAGAACCTCAGAAGGAATCTGAATTTTCCTTTTTTAGATGATAAAATCAGTAGGAGAGAGAGAATTTTCTAACCTGATCATCAGATCTGTTACCAAAGACTCAACTGGTGCAGAAACACAATACAATAACAATTTTAGGTGGAAGTGCCATTTGTAGCTGTTAAATTACCCAAAGGATCTTTCACATGAATGCTCCGGACTGAATAGCATGTGCGTACACATTCCAGTCATGGGTCCAAAACAAATTAGGAAGCTAATATGCACCCTCCACTGGGATTTAATTGACTATTAGTTTCCTAGGTTCTGAAAAATCATGTCATTAGATCTAACTTATTTCTACATTGCTTTTTACCCCCGTAGGATCCTAGTGCTATATACATTAAAAAAAAAAGCATCCTCCACCACAAAAATGCTATTGCCTTTTGAGGGTAGAAGCTTCTGCCCAGCAACACTCCACAACTGGTGTGGTCATTTTTACTCAGGAATTGAAAAATACCATATCTCGCTACAATTACACAGAAGAATGTAGGTCAGACAAACATAATTACCAATTACAGAGTTTAGGCAAAGATGTGGCAGTAACAAGCTCACTGCTGGGAAACAGTATAGCTAGCTCTTAATAATAAATTTCCTTTAGACATCAGCCTCTCCCTAAAGATTCACACCAATAAAATGTAGCAGAAATATAACAAAATCCCTTCAAACGTCTAAAGGGAGTTTATCTTTTGGGAAGAAAAGAAAAAAAAAGATAAAAATTGAAAGTAATTATAATTTCAGGGCTAACTGTAGCCATTCCAAAACAACACCTTTCACGAGCAAGTTCTTGGGATTTCAGCAGTGCAGCCAGTTCCACAACAGGCAGCTCAGCTTTGTATTTGCAATGAACAACCACCCCCTAGGAGTATGATACCTCTAATAACACCGAGCTGGTGGCTCAGTTCAATATTGACTTGGAAAGCCCCAGTACCGGACTCAAGCGCGTTACTTCTGCAGAAATAACCCAAAATGTTCTTGGCAGACCATCTCTACTTGTATACTCTTTGATGTCTGAAGCTGGTTAGCTGTGCTGTGGGATAAGACTGAATTTGAAGACGATAAGTCTAAGGAAGAGCTGAGCTTTGTGGTTTGTTTGTGAGCTGTTAACCTCCTTGTACGTGGGGCTCTGTTTGGAGCATGAGTCGGCAACATATTGCTTGGCTGGTTTCCTTTGAGCATACGATTCACCACCTTCTGGATTCTGATCAGTGGTGAGCCAGCCCTAAATACCCATTAGCCACAAAGCATACCCTTTATGTGGCAAAATCCCTGATTTTATGGTTTCTCGTATTCCTCATGAAACAGTTAACCATGTGACTCTCTGAGTCTGAAGATTTTGCAACTGTCACAAGGCTGCACCAGACAGGTACCTCGGTCAGGTATTTGGACTTTCTTTAAACTCCATAAAAATAACAAACAAAAGGGTTGACCTTGTACTGTACGTGCATGAATGCAGGATTTAAACAGATGCAGAAAAGATCAAGAATTTCAAATAGGCCCAGGAGAATGCCATTCTGCAGGAGTATATTAGGATTTAGTGTAAAATCTCACAATAGAAAAAGAAATTAAATGAAATAAAAAATAAGTGTAAAACCCAGGAGTACTAGTAAGAGGTTGAACACTCTACCCTGGTTCCTGCTTTCTGTCACTAATCATAGATACAAAAAGATACAACATCCCTTTCACACAGCAAATGACAATGCCCTCCTAATTCCAGCAGCTATAGCTCCATCCTCATTTGAAAGACATTGTTGAAAGGTAAAACAGCAATCAAAGAGATACAGAAAGTCAACATAGCACATGTGTCTAAGAAGGACATCACCACAGGTAATTGGATTATTTTGGATTTTATCATTCATCTTTCATTAACCATCTGTAACTCTCAGTGGCTTTCAGACCCCATGTTCATGCCTAGGACAATACCCACTTGAAAGAAACTATAGGCAGTATTTTAGGTAGGGAAAAGGCAGGTACTGAAATACAGTTAGGAGTATGTCACTGTCGCACACTTATAAACAGCCATAGGTGCTGTGATGTCTATACATCACCAAGATACTAGATTTTATTCTAAATAAGGAAAAACGTCCAAGTGGCAGAGGCTTTACATGTCCACAAGATGCATTTCTAAAAAAGATATGCTGTGTTTCAAGTATGAGTTATAGGGCCAGATGCTGGAATCTGGGTGAAGAATTATAGGCTGCATTTATAGGAGGTCAGGTCGGGTAACCACAATGGCCTGAAAAATTTATTAATCTCATTTGAAAGATGGAATGCAATCTTTAAGTTAATATAAATACACCATCTGCAGCAGTGAGCCCTGAGGAAGGCATCAGAATATGGAGTAATTTAGGCAGAGAGGAATGAACTGAATGTGAGATAAGGCCAGAATGAAAAGCAAAGTCTGATGTCTGTTATCCCCTGGAGAAGCTGAGGTTCAGGCCTGAATCCAGTGCAGAGATTCCCAGATCTGACCCGTGTTTCTGGAGAAATCTTAATAATCTCGTTAATCCTGGGTGCAATACAGTTCATCCAAATGAGAGTGAGGAAGTGATCTGATGACAACGTGCGCTTACGCATTTACATAAGGAAAAGATACTGCATCCAACATGAACTACTTTTTTCACAACTCATTCTGATTAACAAAGAATATATCAGTCATACAGCTGGAAAGTGACATTATCCTAAGAGCTCATAATTAAAAGTGGACAAAATGAAGACAATTGTAGCTGGTGCTTCCCAATGGTTAATATCCTCCAGCTGAGGAAAATTATGAGAAAACAGTGAGTGGGAGGAAGAAATTAGAGAGGAAAACATGAATGAAAATCAGAAGTTCTTTCAGAATACAGTCAGTCCATCAGCATCATCAAGGACAGACTGGCTAAGGCCCAGCTACTTCAGTGGTAAACCAGAAGTATTTTAAAGATTCAACAAATGGGAAAAATACAGCAACTGTCTGAAGTGCAGAGTTACGATGTAGATGAAACTGATTGTCCTGGTTTCAGCTGGGTTAGAGTTACTTTTCTTCCTACTAGCTGGCATAGTGCTGTGTTTTGGATTTAGCATGAGAAGAATGCTAATAACACACTGATGTTTTAGTTGTTGCTAAGTAGTGCTTAGGCTAGTCAAGGACTTTCTTTTTCAGCTTCCCATGCTCTGCCAGGTGCACAAGAAGTTGGGAGGGGGCACAGCCCAAGATAGTTGATCCAAATTGACCAAAGGGCTATTCCATACCATATGACATCATGCTCAGTATATAAACCGAGGGGAGTTAGCCAAGGGGCAGCGATCGCTGCTCGGGGACTGGCTGGGTGTCAGTCGGTGGGTGGTGAGCGGTTGCATCACTTGTTTTCTTTTCCCTGGGTTTTGTTTGTCTCTCTCGTTCTCCTTTTCATTACAATTATTATTATTATTATCATTATTATTACTATTACTATTATTATTATTTTATTTCAATTATTAAACTGTTCTTATCTCAACCCGTGGGTTTTCTTACTCTTGCCCTTCCGATTCTCTCCCCCATCCCACCGTGGGGGGAGGAGGGTGAGCGAGCGGCTGCGTGGTGCTTAGTTGCTGACTGGGGCTAAACCACGACACTGATATTGGAAAATAAAAAGATTGTGAAAAATTGGTCCGTGGCGATGCTAAGCAGGATTTTTTGGAGAGTGTTCGAATTGCATAGAGTAAAAATTGTGAACAACAATACAAAAAGCCAGACTTGTTCAATAAATGTTTCTGTTTGGTATTTTGGAAAGTAACAGCATGATGGTGTTTATACGAGACCAAGGTTGAATAAGTACTTTCCAGCCCATTAGGAAATAAGCAGGATGTTAAACATCATCTAGTAGAGATAAACATTTTTAAATCAGCAGGCCTGGATAAATCACACCCAGGGGTCCTAAAATATTTGACTGAGGAGAATTCTGGCTTGCTAATGTTAATTTTTAATAAATTTTAATATCAGAGGGATTGCAGGTGACTGGAAGCAGGGTAGTAGCCTGGGAAAAAAGAGAAAGAGAGAGATAAAGAGAGAGGGAGAACAGGAAATCAAGTGCAATTACAGGGGAGTTATTGAGCAGTTAACCTCACATCAATCCCAGGTAAAATAGTGGAAAAGCTGAGACAGGACTGAACTGCCGAAACACGAAAGAACAAGATTTTAATTACTGCCAGTCAACATGGGTTTATGGAAAACAGCTCGTCTCAAATAAAACTGGTTTCATGTTCTGCCTGCAAAAAAGCTAACTGTACAGATGTAGCAGGCTTTCTCAAGGCTTTAGACTTATTGCATGACATACTTACTAGATAAACACTATATAACATCAAGGAAACTTATGGTAAATGGCTAAGACATGGCTATTTAGCATAACTCAAAACCCAGCTGCGTCAATCAGACCATCATCAAATGAAGATGCTTTACTGGCTTTCTGCAGGGCTTTGAAGTACACTCGGTGCTATTCAGCATTTTCACTGATGCTCTGCAAGGGAATATAAAGTCAGCACCGATAGACAGATGGCTGACACAAATATTAGCAGCCTGGCAAATAATTATGAGAAGAAAATACTCATGCAGACAGTATTTTGGGTCACTTGTTAAAGGGAGCCCACTTGAATAAAATGCAGTCAGTGCAAAGGTGATCGATAAGGCAGAGAGCAAAATAAACCTGATGGGACCCTGGATCCTGGAACGCTGTGATTCTGGAGACTGATTTGGGAATCACAGTGGGCAAGTAAGGCAGCATGAAATTACTAATCTCAGAAAGACTGAAAAAAGGCAAGTTATTCCCATGATCCATGTAACTACAAACAAGGGAGCAGTGAGCAGTAACATGATTTTTCCTCCTCACAGTACAACATCTCACAGAAGCCTGGAGTCCAGTTTTTACCAGCCTCTATTAACAACCTAAATGGCAACAGAGAACAAGTGTTAGACTGACCTGATGAATGAAGGAGACACCTGACCGTGAGAGATTGAGAGACCCATCTACTGAGCTTATTGGGAAGAAAAAAAATGAGTGGTGTCTTGATTACACTGCATAGTTACTTCCAGACAAGAACGTACTGGATACTAAAGGGTTTTTACATCTGGCAGAGAAAAGCATAATGAGAACCGGTGACTGGAAGTTGAAATCAGAAATTCAAAACGGTCACAATTTTTCAAACAGTGACGGCGATTAACCGCTGTGACAAACTTCTAAAGGAAATGATTGATTATCCATTTCCTGATGTATTCATATCAAAATTAGATGCTTTTCCAGAAAATATATTTTAGCCAAAATAAAAGCTATGCTTAATTCAAATGCAAAGTATTGGGTAACAGCATGAAATATAAAAGTCTATGGCATGCAGGAGAGAAAATGTGATGACTGCATGGTCCTCTCTGAGTGCAGAAGCTCTGGATGTCTGCAAGAAAGATACCTCTAATCTGATATAGCAATGCAATCCAGTAGGGAAAAAGATTTTAAAACCAAACTTGAAAATGACCTAAAAATATTAAAGTGACTCTAATTAACCACTGGACATGCTGATGGTGCTACAACTCCAACACCTGATTTCTTAAAAAAAAAAAAAAAAAAAAAAAAAAAAAAAAGAAAAAAAAACAGAAGGAGAGACAGAGAATCTTTTCTTCCTGTAAGCATTACAAATTAATTATCTGGGGAAGTTGTAGAGTTCCCATCAGTGGAGTTTTTAAGACTCGTTTACATAAATCTCTATGAGGAACACTTTCAGTTCCTTGGAGAAACGGAGGCTGAGGGGTGACCTCATTGCTCTCTACAGCTTCCTGAGGAGGGCAAGCGGAGAGGCAGGTGCTGATGTCTTCTTCCTGGTATCCAGTAATAGGACGCGTGGGAATGGTTCAAAGCTGCACCAGGGGAGGTTTAGACTGGACATGAGGAAGCATTTCTTTCCCGAGAGGGTGGTCAAACGCTGGAACAGGCTTCGTAGAGAGNTCTTTCCCGAGAGGGTGTTCAAACGCTGGAACAGGCTTCGTAGAGAGGTGGTCGATGCCCCAAGCCTGTCAGTGTTTAAGAGACATTTGGACAATGCCCTTAACAACATGCTTTAACTTTTGGTCAGCCCTGAAGTGGTCAGGCAGCTGGACTAGATGATCGTTGTAGGTCCCTTCCAATGGAAATATTCTATTCTATTCAGTGTCACTGATTCTGCTTAGGGCAGGGATAGGACTAGATTACCTCCTAAGGTCCCATCTACTGCTATCATTTCTGTGCTATGATTCAAGTAAAAGTCACAGGCATGATGCTAAAACTAGCGGGGAGGGATTGGTCCTCTGTTATGCAGAAGGTCTAATTGAATGAAAATTTGGACATAACATTATGTGATGTTACAAAACTTCCATGTCTGAATGACTCTATTGAGAAGGTAAGTCTGCCTGCTTTTGTATTATTCTTCTTTGGATATGCTAGCGTCTGGGAAAGATCAGAAATGGAGGTTCTGGTTATCTAATACCTATCTCGGTACTTACCTGCCCTGAAGCCCTGTAGCAGTTCAAGTGTTTTTTGAGAAATGGTGTTTTTCAGGCCATCTGAGGCCAAACTGGATCATGGTGAACTTGAAAAGCAGAAAATCAAAAGCACCACACAAAGGTGGCAGGGGCTAACATGTCCTTCCCAGCAGGGACACATCTGAGTCAAGATGATTCACAACCAGACCTGTACAAATAACTAATTTTTCAGTTTGCCAGGTGAACTTGAAGGGAGAAAAAACATTCACGCTGCCCTGAAGTGAAGTTCATGTCTGGTTCTTGATGGAAAGAACTACCAAAAAAAAGTTACTTTCATTAGGCTGACTAAACCGTTTCATTTGATTTGTAATTGTTTTCTTTTTGTGGTCTGTAGCATATAAACATAAATTTATGGAAAATTTTCTTGAAAACTCAACCCATAATGGAATTTTTGAGTGGTGAACAAATGATTCACCCCCCCAGATTTTTGTGGCTTTGTTCAGACCTTTCTATGCGTTTCAGCTTCAACAGCTACACTGCTGGATGCAGACAGTATCAAAATGCATCAGAGGGTCATGGCCCTTCAAACTGGCCAGAAGCACCCTGCAATGGAAAAGACCCCAGAAACTCAACAAAAGGAATTAATCTCTGGAAATTTCCCTAAAAACATCACTCAGGTGGAGAAAGCTTTGTGTAGCCAGACCTTCTCCTTAAAACTACTGGACATGACTAAAAGAAAATGGAAAGTCCTGCCTTTTTTCCCCCTCTCTGATACTGTCCGTTTAGTGGGAATTACTTTGTTTTCTGTCTCCCCTCCAACGCTGCAGCTACACAGCCACCAGGACCACGAAGCCTGCCACCCACTTTCTCCAGCTACTGGACAGAAAGCCTGGTACCTAGAGGGAGCTGAGTTGCAAGACCTTGTATGGAAATTTCTCAGCCAAAACATAGAAAAGAAAGAGATGTTATTTTTCATAGAGAGGCATCTATATCATTAGGCTTGCCCATATAATCATAGAATCATAGAATGCTTTGGGTTGGAAGGGACCTTTAGAGGTCATCTAGTCCAACCCCCCTGCAGTGAGCAGGGACATCTTCAACTAGATCAGGTTGCTCAGAGCCCCGTCCAACCTGACCTTGAATGTTTCCAGGGATGGGGCCTCCACTACCTCTCTGGGCAACATGTTCCAGTGCTTCACCACCCTCATTGTAAAAAATTTCTTCCTTATATCTAGCCTAAATCTACCCTCCTTTAGTTTAAAACCATTAGTCCTTGTCCTGTCACCACAGGCCTTGCTAAAAAGACTGTCCCCATCTTTCCTATAGGCCCCCTTTAAGTACTGAAAGGCCGCAATAAGGTCTCCCCGCAGCCTNCTACAGCTTCCTGAGGAGGGCAAGCGGAGAGGCAGGTGCTGATGTCTTCTTCCTGGTATCCAGTAATAGGACGCGTGGGAATGGTTCAAAGCTGCACCAGGGGAGGTTTAGACTGGACATGAGGAAGCATTTCTTTCCCGAGAGGGTGGTCAAACGCTGGAACAGGCTTCGTAGAGAGGTGGTCGATGCCCCAAGCCTGTCAGTGTTTAAGAGACATTTGGACAATGCCCTTAACAACATGCTTTAACTTTTGGTCAGCCCTGAAGTGGTCAGGCAGCTGGACTAGATGATCGTTGTAGGTCCCTTCCAATGGAAATATTCTATTCTATTCAGTGTCACTGATTCTGCTTAGGGCAGGGATAGGACTAGATTACCTCCTAAGGTCCCATCTACTGCTATCATTTCTGTGCTATGATTCAAGTAAAAGTCACAGGCATGATGCTAAAACTAGCGGGGAGGGATTGGTCCTCTGTTATGCAGAAGGTCTAATTGAATGAAAATTTGGACATAACATTATGTGATGTTACAAAACTTCCATGTCTGAATGACTCTATTGAGAAGGTAAGTCTGCCTGCTTTTGTATTATTCTTCTTTGGATATGCTAGCGTCTGGGAAAGATCAGAAATGGAGGTTCTGGTTATCTAATACCTATCTCGGTACTTACCTGCCCTGAAGCCCTGTAGCAGTTCAAGTGTTTTTTGAGAAATGGTGTTTTTCAGGCCATCTGAGGCCAAACTGGATCATGGTGAACTTGAAAAGCAGAAAATCAAAAGCACCACACAAAGGTGGCAGGGGCTAACATGTCCTTCCCAGCAGGGACACATCTGAGTCAAGATGATTCACAACCAGACCTGTACAAATAACTAATTTTTCAGTTTGCCAGGTGAACTTGAAGGGAGAAAAAACATTCACGCTGCCCTGAAGTGAAGTTCATGTCTGGTTCTTGATGGAAAGAACTACCAAAAAAAAGTTACTTTCATTAGGCTGACTAAACCGTTTCATTTGATTTGTAATTGTTTTCTTTTTGTGGTCTGTAGCATATAAACATAAATTTATGGAAAATTTTCTTGAAAACTCAACCCATAATGGAATTTTTGAGTGGTGAACAAATGATTCACCCCCCCAGATTTTTGTGGCTTTGTTCAGACCTTTCTATGCGTTTCAGCTTCAACAGCTACACTGCTGGATGCAGACAGTATCAAAATGCATCAGAGGGTCATGGCCCTTCAAACTGGCCAGAAGCACCCTGCAATGGAAAAGACCCCAGAAACTCAACAAAAGGAATTAATCTCTGGAAATTTCCCTAAAAACATCACTCAGGTGGAGAAAGCTTTGTGTAGCCAGACCTTCTCCTTAAAACTACTGGACATGACTAAAAGAAAATGGAAAGTCCTGCCTTTTTTCCCCCTCTCTGATACTGTCCGTTTAGTGGGAATTACTTTGTTTTCTGTCTCCCCTCCAACGCTGCAGCTACACAGCCACCAGGACCACGAAGCCTGCCACCCACTTTCTCCAGCTACTGGACAGAAAGCCTGGTACCTAGAGGGAGCTGAGTTGCAAGACCTTGTATGGAAATTTCTCAGCCAAAACATAGAAAAGAAAGAGATGTTATTTTTCATAGAGAGGCATCTATATCATTAGGCTTGCCCATATAATCATAGAATCATAGAATGCTTTGGGTTGGAAGGGACCTTTAGAGGTCATCTAGTCCAACCCCCCTGCAGTGAGCAGGGACATCTTCAACTAGATCAGGTTGCTCAGAGCCCCGTCCAACCTGACCTTGAATGTTTCCAGGGATGGGGCCTCCACTACCTCTCTGGGCAACATGTTCCAGTGCTTCACCACCCTCATTGTAAAAAATTTCTTCCTTATATCTAGCCTAAATCTACCCTCCTTTAGTTTAAAACCATTAGTCCTTGTCCTGTCACCACAGGCCTTGCTAAAAAGACTGTCCCCATCTTTCCTATAGGCCCCCTTTAAGTACTGAAAGGCCGCAATAAGGTCTCCCCGCAGCCTTCTCTTCTCCAGGCTGAACAGCCCCAACTCTCTCAGCCTGTCCTCGTAGGAGAGGTGCTCCAGCCCTCGGATCATTTTTGTGGCCCTCCTCTGGACTCACTCCAACAGCTCCATGTCCTTCTTGTGTTGAGGGCTCCAGAGCTGGACGCAGTACTCCAGGTGGGGTCTCACCAGAGCCGAGTAGAGGGGCAGAATCACCTCCCTCGACCTGCTGGCCACGCTTCTTTTGATGCAGCCCAGGATCCGGTTGGCCTTCTGGGCTGCAAGCGCACATTGTTGGCTCATGTCCAGCTTTTCTTCCACCAGTACCCCCAAGTCCTTCTCTGCAGGGCTGCTCTCAATCCCCTCATCCCCCAGCCTGTATTGATAGTGGGGGTTGCCCTTACCCAGGTGCAGGACCTTGCACTTGGCCTTGTTGAACTTCATGAGGTGCACATGTGCCCACTTCTCAAGCCTGTGCAGGTCACTCTGGATGGCATCCTGTCCCTCAGGCATGTCAGCCGCACCACTCAGCTTGGTGTCATCTGCAAATTTGCTGAGGGTGCACTCAATCTCGCTGTCTATGTCGTTGATGAAAATATTAAACAGCACTGGTCCCAGTATGGAGCCCTGAGGAACACCACTTGTTACTTGCTACTTGTTTATGCTACAAGACATGTCTTTCAAACACGTATATTGAAGAAAAGGTAATACTCTAGCAAGCACCTCCCACTTCAGCTCAGCTTGGGATATAGCTGTGCTATATATAGTGCATATATAGTGCTCCCTCCCCAGTTCAGACAACCACACGGGACTTGACGGAAAGTTCAACACCTTCCCATGAAATACAAACAGCCTCTGAAAATGCAGTACAACCACAGTTGGCTGAAACTTACTTTAAAAAAACCCCAAATGTTACAAAATTGTTCAGAAAATGGAGAAGGCAAACGCCGCAATAGTCATATCTTACACATGATAAGGGAACAGATACTTAACAAAATGGTCAGAAATTCTTAATCAGTTCTTTTTACTGTGATTAGAAAACTCTAAGTTTGTGAAAATAATTTTTTTTGCAGAAACATGTTGGTGTCAAGGGAACTTGCATCAAGACCAGAGCAGAATTTTTAGTCCAGGTACAGAAAGATTTAGCCTTATTCCAAGTGAATACTGTAACCAAAAGGCCTGAGAGTCCCTGTACTATCTTTTTCTGCTCTGGTGAATGATAATCATTAAAAAAAGTGGAATAGCTTAATGCAGAGATGAAGAGCGACAGATAGCCCAGACTTAAGAAGCCCACCTTTAGGGAGCTCCATTTTACTTTGTGTACAACCACATCCAATCTGTGCTCAATCCAAAAAGCTAAAGGGTTTGAGTCTGGAACAACCCCTTACCGTAGCTATTTTGACTTATTACACTTTGACTTACTGTTTCTGCCGGCAAACACTGCACAACCTAATACTGCACTGGTCTGTCCACCGGACCACGCCGAAATACAGTGGTGCCACAGAACCCAGGAGCCTCTACACTGTCAGGCAGCCTTATCTCTCCACGTAGCGCAGTGCTTAGGGGCTGTCTTTTGTTCAAGTGCACAATGGGAACATTTTACAAACTGCCTAGTTTTATTCTTGAGACTAAATTTTGGTTTTCCAGCTACCCACTAGAATGGAGTCCCTACATTTAATAGAGGACTACGTATTCTTATCTACGTTCTTTAAATGATTTGCATTACGTTATTCTTTGGCTGGCTAAGTATCAGGTGGCCAGCTTAGAAAGAAATAAAAAAATATTTCCTAAGACAATGCATTCCTATGATGAAGCGTGTTAGATCTGAAAGGCTCTGCAGCTAAACTTTGCTACCCATTCGACTGCAAGTGCATTAACCAGGCTCAGCTTCGGTTTACTTTCACAGAGCTCAACTGGATTTACAATGCCAAGAAGAAAAATTAAAAAAAAACAAATGTGCCATGAAAACAGACCAATTTTGCCATACACTCCAGGTGCACATCCCCTGAAAAAATGAAGGTGCCGTTTTTTCAGCCTCTTCCCTGCTTGCCGGGCTTTCAGAGCCACATTTTGAGGGCTGCACCAGGAGGGGGCAGGAGAAAGCCGTCCGTGCCTTCCCACGTAGGGAAACCCTGGCAAAACCGATTGAAAACTTCCCCAAGCTCCAAGTTAGCTTCTGTGCTCCTGGCACGATCCGGCTTTTACACACATCAAATGATATGTGCAGAGCACCCCGAGTATGGATTATTTGCAGGTGGAGATGCTGCAAATCCGGGTTTGTAATGCATCCCACGGTGCGAAGGCTGAGCTTTCTAAAGGCCTCCTGGGTTGGTCCAACTTCGCTTCCTTCCCAGTCAGTAGGAATTTTGACATTGAGATAAATGAGTTTTGGCTAATTTTCTCTTACAGCCCTTTGACGTAAAGACCTCCTCAGCCTTGGCATTTGAGCAGCACCTCAAAAGATCCTTACCATGCTCCGTACAATAATCAACAACAATAATTGCGCAGTGGATGAGATTGAATGTGGTCTTGTATAGCTCAAGGCAGGGTATATAAATGCTGATAAAGCACTTCGTGGTTATCTGAACAGAGCAGCCCTGATACAGCTAAGAGTCATGTGCACATCATGTTCAACATGGCTGGGCAGATCTCAAAAGGTGCAGGGTACGGACTGCATTTGGGTAAATCTCAGTCTTCAGAGAAAACAACTTCAGACATCTATCTTTGCAGGGGGAAACTGAGAACTGGGGACGGTGGGGAAGACTCTTGCGCGTTTCAAAACTTCCAGCTTCTGGGAGGGTCAGGGAAAAAAAGTAAAAAACCCCAGTCTTCTCTTGTGGTATTTTGGCATTTCTGCTTTCAATCATAGCCAGAAACCAGAAATGTGAAGCCTTATGAGAATTAAATATGTAAGGCAAAAAAATACCAACCAACCTTTGCTGAACAACAAAGACGACTTGGCTCATGTTAGTTTCCAACTATGGGTGAAGGTTCAAGTCACTTACTTCAAAAATACATTACTCATGAATGAGCTTTATTAAGAAACCTTGTGCTCCTATAACTCTTTCCATGTGAGGTTTTCAAGTACTTTATGGAATTAAGCAAAACAACCCTGGGAGGTAGATTAGTTCTAACATCCCCACATTACAGATGGGAAAACTGAATGCTAAGCACATCTGTAGGAGAGCCAGAAATAATATTACCTAACTCTCGTGTTCTGCTTTTCAGCAGTAGATCTCGCATCTTTACAATGGAAGAACCATTATCCTTATTTTATAAAGAGGCAAAGTGACTTGCCTAGGCTGGCCAATATCCAAGCTGAGCAGAGCAAGAGGAGCCAGTTCTTCCCAGGCCTGGTAGTCCCAAGGCCTGATTTTACTAACTAAATGACCAAACCACGCTCTCTTTCTTTAATATTAAACAATTATGCAAACACAAAAAAAATAAACACAAAGAAAATACATCAGGGTTGATTTTGGGAAGCTAAAAATCTGGTTTCTAATACTGAGGTATTTCTTGATTGACTATATCTCATATCCCACTGATGCACTGCATCTTTGCCTTGCTAGTGAACATGGGAAAATAAGCAAAGGTCAAATCTTTTCACATTAATCATGTGGTATTACCTGACCACAGACAGCATCAGCAGAAAAATTTAACATCAAAGTAGTCTGTTCTATGGTCCTTTTGATGTTGCAAACCCGAACACAGAGAAGATAGTTTGAATTTTCACAGAAGTAATAACACATGAACACAGAAGGGGTCATGATGTTGCTGTTTTAAAAAATAATAATCCAGCAACTCCCCCCCCCAATAAACCTTCCATTTCCTTTTGATAACCTTTTCCCTTCTTACAGGAAAAACAAACTCTTGAGCTCTTTTACTGTAAAGCTCTCTTACATTGCACCCAATTGCCTTTTGGCAAGATCTTTTGTCCCAGAGCAGGCCCCCCAGTGAGCTGGGCACTCAACAGAAAAATCAGGAAGATGGTGATGTCCCAAAGAGCGCTCCGTCTAGATGCATCAAAGACACTGTTCCACCCCAAGAAATCCCCTTTGCTTCCTCTGTGCAATCCCATTATTTCGAGCCCAGAACTAACAGTCTAAGAGCAGGCAGTGTAGAGGCTTTTGAACTGGTAACCAAAACAACGAGAGCTCATACACAATTCTGGGAGGAAAAATTATGACTGAGAAACTCATAAAGGCAAGTTGCTGCTCTCAACACCATTGCTGAGGTAGAAGAGTGACACATTAGAGGATGCTACCTCGGCCCAGCTGTAATTCTGTACATTGGGAAGCACAGTGGTGCCTGTCTGCAGAAAAATGAATCTAGAGCAACCACATTAGTGTACTGTAATTATATAAACTATAAAGATTAAGATCATTCCACATAAATTATAAATATCACCATATAAAGAGACTTCATGAGTTCCCAAAGTGGGCTGAACTTAAGCCAATCTTTAAAATTGTTTTGGTAAAGTTGCTTGTGGACAGACCTTCCTTCTCTAATTCAGTCAATCAAACATCCTCCCCAACGGCTAAGCCAAGTTAGAACTGATATTACTACACTAGGGGGAAGGATGCACAGTCATTTGCACATGACTTAAATTGAAATTCAAAGGGCAACAGAAACAAATCCCCAGTTCTATTTTATGTACTTATTCCTTTTTGTAAGA
The DNA here is from genome assembly GCA_013401315.1 of Balaeniceps rex. Taxonomy (NCBI): domain Eukaryota; kingdom Metazoa; phylum Chordata; class Aves; order Pelecaniformes; family Balaenicipitidae; genus Balaeniceps; species Balaeniceps rex. The sequence goes on from VYZW01027200.1 coordinate 414,813, forward strand.
TTAGCTTTTAGCGCAGGCGGGCAGCAGAGTCAAGTTCTTTTGCTCTATGCTGTGCCCCAGCTCTCCTGTGTATATCTAATGAGTCACTTCTTGCTTGTGACATGTCTTTGCCACCTGAAAAATAGTCACACTTCTCTGGGGCCCAGTGACTGGGTGGGGCGTGGACTTTTTGAGGTTTTTTTCCCAGTTGCAGAGTCCTTTGAGATCACTGGAAGGAAATTCTGTAAACCTGTGTTGCTAGTCCTCTGAATTTCAGATAAGAGATCCAATTTGAGTGATGTAGACATTATTACTGTTGCTATTTGTCTACAGAAACCGACCTTTTACTCTGCTGAAAGGCCAGATACTGCAGAAACCGATGAGGATGACACAGTGGATCTCCTCCACTCTGCTATGAAGCTTGACAAACGCAGAGGACTTCGTGTGTGCGTGACTGCTTGGGCAGACAGAAAACAATTATTCCTTTTTCACTTGTGTTAATTTAAGAAAAAAGGTCATTTTGAACAGCTAAGAGAGTTGCTGTAATAGCAATATTTTACTTATTTAACCAATCCTCGGCTTTAACAGATTTATATCTTAATGTCAGCACCAACCATCCATTCAAAGACCAGAAAATTGCTTTTATGTCAAAGTGCTATTACTTTTCCTCAAGTACAGATGTGGAAATGGAGAAACAGAGGTATTTGAAGATTCTTCTCTGGCTTGGGAACAGCACTGAGATCTCCAATTTTTGTGTGCTCTTCCCTAGTCCCTGCATTGTATATATGCCCAGATTTAAGTTCCCTAAGCCAGTACCAGCTGAGAAAGGCCTTGGGTCGGTGCCATGCTGAATTCCATACCAGACTGAGCATGGCAAAACTGTCCCAGGGACCCAACCTGGATCGCCATGTTGCACAGTGTAGGTACATTGCTTTCCCCCAAACAGCCCTATTCTGTACATGCAGAGAAGCACGCTCATGGGTTAGCTGTCTCCAGCATGCAAAGCTGTGCTCTCATTTGGCTCTACTTGGCAGTAAGAAGTGACTCTACACAAGGCGGAAAGTGCTGTGGCTCCCAGTGATGTTAGGATCTCCCAGAGCTTGACTGATGCACTTGTTCAAATCCTCAGGGTTAAACCAATTTTTACACAAGGGTTAAGGTGGAAAAGCCTGCAAAGAAAGGAGGGAACAGGAAAATTTGCCTTTTCTATATGGTAGGCTAGGGCTGACTGCTGGGATCATCAAGGAGCTTTATACAATACTTTCTACTCTTGCAAGGATCTAGAGTGTTTCTAAAACTCTTGATCACTCTTGCTTTTTTCCTTTGATTTTCCTTTCTTTTTAGTTGAGGTTTTTGGGTTTTTGCTGTGAGGTTGTAATGATGCAATCGAGCCTGGGGAAGCATGGCCTGCAACCCATGGACTGCTAGGGGCTGGATGACCCAGAAACTGGACACCATGACCCAGATGGTCCTATCCAGCCCTACGTTCTTAGGCTTACAGTCACTGATAGCTGTAGAACAGTCTCAAAACTAAAATATGGTCCCTTTTCATACTAACCAAATGCAACCATAAAAGAAATCTCTCTTGTTCAGTCATCTGGACTGCTGCCGGAGAAAAAATGAACAAGAGGTTTCCTTTAAGTCCACTGAGCAGAACCTTGCAATGTTCACATCCCTGAAGGTGATATGCTCTCATCTAACTAGAGCATCTGCTCATTTATTGTCCCCAGGAGTCATCACCTGGAATTGGGAACATCAGGGTTTTGCTTGAGTGTTCAGCATTAAGTTGTTGGCAAATCTTCACCGTAACATTTTTTCTTATCTAATGATAATTTGATGTATGAGAAACCTGACGAGTGAAAGCATGACTATTATGTGAGCAAACAATACAGCAGTATGTCCAGTATTATCTGTGAAATGTATTTCAATACCTGTGTGATTAATAATGGATTTGGAAGCACAGTGAAGTATAAATAATCCAAAGCAATATGCAAACTTCTGTGAAGGAAAGGGATTAATACTAGAACCAAATGAGGCCCTGGAAAATGCAGCACTCAAAATAAATTGGCCAAAATGAAGGATCGTCCCTCAATGTAATTAAATAATAACATAAAACTCACGGATCAACAACCCAGTGGTTTTCTCCAGTAAATATAAAACAAAGAGAATCAGCAGCAGCTGAGTTGCTTCTTAATTATACCAACCACTTCAATAGGAAAACCCTATGAAGGTTAGGAAAAAATTGCTGCTAAGGCTGGGCAGGCTTGCTCTGTTGTGTAGCATTCCAGGGAAGGAGTTTGGAAGCAGAGGGAGCAATTCTGTTCTACATATTTTGGTCCTTTTAGCACACATACAGGAAAAGAACAGTCTTTAAAAGAGGGCATCATAGTTCTGCAGCTTTCCAAAGAGGACTTGAGAAGAAATTTGACCTAAGCACTTACTAGCATGAGACATTTACATGAACTTTGCCCTCTTGCACACTTCAGCTCCTCAGAAACCCTGTGATCTTTCTAGTCCAAAAGTCAGTCCCAAACATCTGCGCTAAGCAAAGTCTTCCTTCCCTGATAGATGTCGTCTGCTTTGCAGGGTAAGGAAGGCTGGTCTGTTCCTCTTCCATCTACAGGGCGGTGCGGTACATTTGCTAAACAGTTTTCAAACACGTCATCTCTGAAAACGTCTTAAATACCGCGAATTACCCGAGCGCACAGAACAGCGGGCAGTTCAGAAGTACAATGGACACTGAGAAAATTATGCCAGAGAGGATGCTGGTCCCTTTCCTGATCGGCAGCCAGTAAGATCTAGTGATTATTATTAGCTATTGTTTTAATTGCCCTGGGTGATATGAATTTGCTGGCTCTGCATGCTTCTCTTTTCCTTGATTTGACTCTTTTAGCACACGCACTGAAATACAGGTATAAATTAAGGATCTACAATTTAAAGTGTAAAAAACTGGTGTGGCAAAACAGCATGTGCACAAATTAAAATTTTTTTTAAATGACCCAAGAATTACCTCAAGACAAATCTTTTTTCACTGAGTTAAACGTTATTCACTAAAGGAAAAAATACATAGTACAAGAGTAAGTCCTTGAAAGGAAAACAGCCTCCTAAACCCACAAACCCAAGCAAATCAAAAGACAACTTGTTCACAGAGATAAAGGGAAAAAACAGAGAGGAACGTTTTTAACAACGACTTTTTTCAGTCTTTCTTTTTAATCTAGTATCAGTATCAAGAGCTGAATGGGGAGGGCCTTTGAACAGCACCTGCCTGGGCCAGCAGTGAAGGTCACATACCAACCTACAAATCTCTCCCCCCTGGCACTGGAGAGACAGTGTTACATTCTTCCCTTTGTACTGATGTGAAGTGGCTTCGAGTCCATGTCCAAGTCTAAATAGTCATGAGCTGTAACCCGATCATAACTGGTGACTTCTGTACGCCGGCCAACAGGGGAAACCAGAGACTGCAGATCCCCAGCCTCCCGCGCACCCCTGAGCGTCCTCCTTCAGCTCGGCTTTTTCCCTTCCCTGCCAGCAACGTCAGCTCCGATTCTCTCAGGCTGGCACTGGTTTGTTGGGAGACCTGTGCAATTAAGTGTTCAGAAAAAAAACAACTTCCAGGAACTTTATTAAGGAGGGCTGTGGGCCCTACTCCAGTAGGGGAGTAGGTTCCTTTCACCAGGTTCAATTGCATGAGAGCCTTGGAAAACTTTCTGGCAGTTTGCTGCAAGGTTATTGAAGCAATTGCTGCATGCTTCAGTCCCTTCTCTCTTCTTTTTTAAGCAAAAGCTTAATGAAGGCAAGCAGGAGAAAGAACTTGCTGTCACCCTCACTGACCTGTTTTGACTTTTAAAAAGGAAAGTGATAGTGCGGTTGAAGGGTATTTTAACCATTGCTGCTGTGCCGCTCAGCAAAAAGCTGTACATTTCTTCTAGAGCTTTAAATCACAGGCAATGACATCCCCAGCAACATACAGGGGAGCTGCTAGGTGCTTGTCCTACCACAATTATTCAGCAGTGGTATACAAAATGTCTGTCTGTTTTTCTTTTTCACTACCCTGAGACTCACCACAGTAACTCCCTTCGTTAAGGGCTGTCGGAAATACCTCAGGTGAAAAATATATACTGTAGTACTCTATGTAGTTTTCTTAATTAGCAAATGATGTAATCTGGGGTAACAGATTGTATTCAGTTTAAAAAAGAAATGTCAAAGATTAAGGGATTAGTTCATATTAATATTTTGGAGGACTTTATAACCAAACAGAAATACACACACAAAGGGAACAGTCTGTGCTACCTTCCTCTGCTCAGGCTGTTTTTGTAGGGGACCACACAGAAGATGTGTGCCCTGGGAAAGGAAGGGGACCTGGAGCAAACCCTGAAGAAGCTGTGAAAGCCATTGTGCAGAAGTGAGGGCATGGATTTATCCTACGTGTGTGAAGAGCAGTAAGCCATCTTCAGAGAGGGCTGACTGAAAGAGTTACACATGCTACGGACAGTCTGTGCTTAGCACGATACCATTGTGGACCTGAAAACCTAAAAACTGATCTTTAAGTGCTTGCCAGTATCCAGGAGATAACACACTGTCTTCTGACAGCCATTGCACTAAGAACGTTTTACCTCAAGAAAACATTGTGCTCACACAATGGATCCCCTTGCCCAAAACACTGGTGCGATGACTCTTGTTATGGGGTTGACAGTCCCATTATGGAAACACAGCCAGAGCTGCCAGTCTTTAAAGGAAAGACGTTCTGTGCACTGCACGTGTGTGACAGGCGCTAATTCCAGCCCTGAGAGGGCAACATGGTTAAACCTAGGTGCACCAGTGACTTCCATGGGTGCTTGTGGTTCTCCAGAGACAAGGCCATTCAGTTTGAGTAGGATCACTGGAGTTTCACAAAACACCCACTCTTTCCAAGCAGCTGACTTATGCTCGGAGCTGTACTGTTAAGTGGTGACGTACAGAAATTCTAGAACATGTCAGTTTAATCAGCAGTCCACAGCTAAAGCCCTCTTTAATCTCAGTTATATATTAAAACACATGTATTGGGTATTAAAAAGATTGCAATCCAAATAGCAGAGCTTCTTTGCACCACAGAGGATGTTTAAGATGACTAAAGACCACTTAAAGCTAACACAGTTTTTTGGAAGTGTTTAGATAGTCACAGCACAGGAAACCATGGAGAAACCAAAGATCAGCAGAAAAGTTTAAAGACAGAATTGTACTTCCAGGCAAACCACCCACTTCCCAAACATCATGGAGGTACAAGGCATCTGCTATGCAAAGTTTTCCATACACCCCTGACAGAATTAAATATACAGCCACACATAACGATAGAGCATCAAAAACCAAGCGCTTAGATTCCTTGCTGCATAAACTCCCAGTCAGCTAATGAGGAGCTTGCAAAATAGGCCAGAGCCGCTATTTTCAGATCTAGATGTTGTGTTTTACTTGGAAGGGTTTAATATATCAATAGGAAATGACAGAATTTTTTCCTTGTGATGTTCTTCATCCTAATAAACTACATACAAATACTCTATGTGCCAAGACTTCTTCAGGCAAATTCTGGCTCATCATAATCCCAAATCCTATCATTCAATTAATATTACTCAAATTAGCCATTATGCAGTGGGTGAGGTGGCAAAGTACCTAACGTCATCATGACATAATACTGTCAAGCAGAGTTGTGACAACTTTTGCATTTTAGAAAAAAAGGGCTTAGCCAATCTTACACTGATTGGAATGACAGCAGCTAATTATTGGCTAGTCAGATAAAATTTGAGTGTATCCAGATGAAATTGAAGTAGGAACGGCAGGTATTAAAAATAGCTTTAAAGACAGCAGCAACTTCCCACATTGTTAAATAAGATATAACAGTTATCTTCTGGATGTTATTGACAGTTGTCTTTATATCAACAACCATATCACATCATTAGAGTGTAATGCTTTTCAATATTTCAGAAGTTATAAATTAGCCTTTCAAGAAAGGTTCATGACCCTAATTTCATTTTCTCCAAATAAATCCAATGCAATGTCCTCAGAGAAGATAATGAAGATCTACAGCTCACCTGAGGAATCATTTAAAAACCCATTAATCATCTTTAAAATACGTTGTGGTGACATGTATTACCAGATTGTCCTTCTAAAGAACTGTATGTAAGATATTCCTGGCATGCAGTAGATTACACAATACTGCCATCAAACTTGGTCTGTCTTTACTGGAAGATGTGGAAACTGGAATATCAGACTCAAGGGAACAAATCTTTGATTTGCAGTGGCTCAGGATAAGTCAGGGGAAGCCAAACATACAAGGAGAACAGAATAGTTGAGATAAGGATGACTTAGGAAAAAAGACATACAACATATGCATATGGTCCTGATGGAAGGAGAAATATTTGTTGTGAAATAATATGTACAAAGGCACATTTAAAAATCATGACCTCGATCAATCTCTGTCTGTGCAAGGCAGCGCTCAGCTGCTTGAAAACTCCTGTCCATTGGGTCTAGAAAGGGGCCCCATCAAAAACATGTAGCAATTGCGTAAGTAAAGGAAACATTAAGTGTGGAACAGAAGCCAACTTACTTCATTTCATCAAAACTGGACAAAATTATTCATAGTAAAAAGCAAGTTTCTGAAGAGTAACAAATGACATATATTTGAAATAATTCTAATGTTATCAGTTAAAAATCTCTTGAAATGAATTCTTTTGTAACATCAGTCATCTGTAAATTATCTGTTTCAACACTTTTCTTAAGTTTATAGTTATATACAAAATTGGTAGCGATAGTCTTGTTTTGAACTGAAGTTACATTTCAGTACAAAACAGAGCAGTAAAATTATGTCCACTTATAGCATCATTTGTTGACAGTCCCTACATTTAAAAAATATTAGTAGCTGTTACTACAGATGTTACAGATGCTGTCAGAAGTGAGGAAGATGTTAATTTTTAATCTTCACCACTTCAGATATTATCTGATATTCATTTTCTCTGACAAATGCAGATATTTATGAACTGACTACAGTGATCTTCCAGAACTGGAAATTGGTCTGCACTATATGATGATGACTAACAAGTTGATCATGATTAAAAGCAGAGTCCTGTAACTAAAGTTAGCCTTGAGCTTAAATGAGGGACTGTGGCTGTTCTAACTTTCAGTTAGTCATTCTAAATGCCAGTAAGATGAAAATCATAAAATCAATTACTTCCAAGCTGAGGTATTCATCAAATTCCTTTGCTGTATTTAGACGATTAGCTTCCTCTGTCCTTATTGGCCTTTTTATAGAAATTTCTTATCCCTCTGGAACTTCAGGGAACTTTTTGTCCAACTTCAACATTTCCTGGTGAACACAATCGCAGGTAACTACGCAGATCTGATAGACTGTGGTCAATTAAACATAATTTCCCTCTGGTCTTCACGCATTTATGCTGCATGTGCAACTGATACTAGGTCTCCGACAGACATGCAAGTGTGGCTATTCAGATATTGAACATAGACTCATGAGGTGAATAGATTCGTAAGAGGAATGAATCTTAAAAGCAGAAAAAAAAGGAAAGGAAGGAGTAACCTATTGATATCAAAATTGAACAAGGAGGATAAGAAAATAACCAGACCTTCAGTTTTGGCCCAGAAAAGATGATCAGAGACTACGGGAGGAAGTGCCTTGTGGGGTTAGAGGCAAAACCTTGAAGACTGAAACAGCACACTGGGTTTGAGCTTCATTGAATTATGATTTGGTTTGGTTTTATAAAATCTAAATCTGGGGCTGCGCACTCGGGCCATTGCTTTGTGTCTATAGAGACCACTTGAAAATAAGTAAACTACAGAATTAATGAGTTTCCATTTTAACATTGCCTTAACTCCAACAATTGTTTTCAGCAGACCTGAATTATGTCTCATTTTCACAAGTCCTACCAACAAACTACCTCCAGGCAGGAGTTATTCTTCCCTTCAGATAAAATATTATAAAACTATAGAAGCATAAGGCATAGATTTAAAGTGGAAAAAAGATTAAATTCATATAGAAAGAAAACAACATATGGAGATCAAGTAGGACTGCTATAGACTGGACACTAGAAGCTTTAAGGACTGTTATTCAATTACATGTTTTTAACTATCTCAACAGTGTCACTTGCTGCTGTACACGAAGCAAATTCTCTGTTTGGTGAAATGCACTGGGGGTCCCGTGTCAACTAGGGGTGCCAGAATATAGAACCTCAGTGGAGAAAGAAAGCAGATCTCCATGAAGTTTACAATACTGTCTTATTTCAGTAGATGGCTTTGTGCTCCAAAAACATAATTTAAAAATTGCCTAATGAATGATACACAGGAACTGCTCACCACTAAGAAGCAGGAAAGGTAACATTTTGCACCAGTGATAACAGATTCCCATAAAGATTTTGTAGTTTATCTAGGTATCAGCATGGTAGTATTACAGAGATAGACAGAAGTCATGTCTCAAAAGCAGAGGCCATGTCCAAAAGCTGAATATGCAATGTTATAACTCTGATTTCCTGGTGTAAAGAGCACATATAACTCAAGCTGAGGCTGCTTGATTTTTTTTTTTTCCAGAAGACCACAACTGACACTGAAGAAAAGCCAAATTTCAAAAGATGGAAAAAAATAATAACCAATTACTTACGCCAATTTGTCCAGAGCTTGTACTGGAAAGAAATGTTATTGAACAAGTGAAGTGTATGCTTTTACGTGAATAGGATTACAAACTTTCTTTAGCTCCTTTGATTGCAGATGGAGGTTTGCTATAAGTTTTCTAAGTAACCAAAAGAGTAAAGACAAAATGACAAGTCCAGTTATTCAATATGATAATGGAAATCCTGGCTTTTTAAAGCAAAGAGAAAACTGAGTAAGAAATAAATAATTCGGAGAGAGAAAGCCACAGACTTACTGAGACGTGAAACAAGAGCTAGAGCTGGTGCAGAGCAGCTCAAAAAACCCAAACTTCCTCTTTGTGCTCTGCACAGTCAACTGCAGCAAGAACCAAACATCTTCCTATAATATCTATGTCAACTTTAAGAAGCTTAAATTACTTTATTCGGATATTCAGATACAGGTCAGACATCAATCAGCTCATTTCCCAGTTTCATTTTGATTATCAGTTAGTCAAAAATCAATATTACGGGCTTGCACTTTTACTGCCGAATAAGGCTCTGATGCACGATTGTGGAAGGAGCGGTCTGTATCAAGGTCTGTGCCGGCTAGCAGCCGTACCATATAACCCATTTTAAAAACTGTGCATTTCCAGCTCAAAATTAGACAGGCTTTAATAAACACAGCGGGAGAGAAGCTATAAGACTGCCACTGCTGTAATGGAGTCACCTTCTCAGTTTCAACCTACATTTGTCTATGTCCACTTTTTTACTCGTTCACTCTTAGCCAGTATTGTCCTTTAGCTTCAGTTGTTCCTTCTGTCCCAGGTATGTACTCACAATGCCTTTATGGAGAGAAATTGCTTAGTGGAACTAAAGCTAAGGGGGGATGCTGAGAAAGCCCATCTTGTTAACCTCCTCTTGTAATTCAGGCTCTTTTCTCTCCCCATTCTGCATTGAGACATTTTGGTACGAGCAGCAGCAGGAGAATTGAGGTGTGGTGCATGTGAGGGACAGGGGGAGTGTGGCTGGTTGGGGGAAGGACATCCAGCTCCACGTACTTCTTCCGTAAGCCCCTCTTCTTTCCTTAGTCTTTTTGTTTCTATGGCTGAAAAGCTCTTCCTGCTGTCGTAGTTTTGTATGCATGTCAAACTCAGCCAACTTCTAGAAGCTCTTGATTTATTCCTACACCTTCTGAGCTACAAGACATAGACTTCTTTCAATAAAATTACTCTCAGGCTTTATCTGTTTATGAATATAATTTCAGAAATTGCTACGTTTCTGGCTGGATCCGGAGCCCTTGTCTATATTTATTTTTTCCTCTGCTGGAAAGAGAAGTTCCAGATAGACTTTACATTACTGACAAAAAGTTTTTGCATGTCCTCTGTATTCAATTTTCTGGTCTTTTTAATTCATTAGGCTTTATTAATATCTCCCTAAATTTAACAGAGTTTGTTTTCAAATATAAGCTAATGTTAGTGACAGACTGTTTGTGTTTACTAGTTGATTTTAACTGGAGCAAGTCAGGATTTCCTAACCCAGTAATAATCTTTTATGATACTTTCTTTCGAAAGTAGTACTTTCTTTGCTTACTGAAATTAAGTCTGTAACAGCATCGACTCTGGCTGGTTCATTGACCTTTGTGGAAGAAGTGTGTCCACTCTCCCATGTGGGAATATCTGGGATCTACCTGTATAAATATTTGCATTTCCACCCAGTGCCAGGAAATTACGTTTTTCTCTAATAACACAATTCTTAGGAGAGGGAGAATTATTTCTAAGAACAGAACAGCACAGAAGACTATAACCATTTCCAAGAAGTTTCCAACTGGTTGGAGACTCAACATCATCTTATCATCATCCATGTGTTGACAGCACTGTCCGTCTTCCCAAAACAACTTGGCTTAACCTATTCCCGCACACAATGTCTTCAAGCCCTTCCTGGCTACCCCAATAGAGGTGGAGGGCCAGTGGAGGCCCCTGTGCCTCTTGGTCTTACCCCACGCCACAGTGACCACCTGCAGCAGGTAATTCTCCTGAGGGAGAAAGAACCATGCATGGCCTTTGTGAGCCAGATCATTCAGCCAGTAATATATGCTGGGTCATAACCTAACAATATATAAACTGAAACCATCGTCCTCCTCTCATTACCGGGTACCTGTCAACTTGTACTAATTTGAGTCCTTATCTCTCGGAGGTTAATTGGAACTGGCAGCTGCCTCATGGTAATGGGGCCTGTAAGAGCACTCACGTTGTCTGCGCCGCAGCCGCACTGCAAGCAAGGTGCATCATGACCGTATCTACAAGGAAGGCACTGGGGGGAAAGAAGAACAGAGGAAGCAGGCAGGCCTTGGGGGAAAAGCTATGAAAGAAATTAATTAACTATTATTACAGGGATGTTTTAATCAAGAGATTAGCTTTGCTTTGTTAAATAATAAAGCTAAAAGTTTTTCTTTGCTGCACTGTGCTCCAAGTGCATCTGTTCTGTTGAGGTAGGGAAATCATAGTGGATATCAGTTCAGCTCCTTATAACACCAGTTTGAGAGTGAAAAGTAAACAAAAGAGGCTCTAGAGAAAAATATGACTGTTTCATAAAATGTTCTCAGCTCAAAGCAAGAAGGTTAAAGAAATAGCACATCTAAAAGTCAGTAGTCTGTTCGCTAGCTAATACTTAGCTTCATTTGGCTTCAGTTCCCCCCTTTGGAAGAGGAGGTGAAGAAAGGTGACCTACAGGCAGCTATGACTTTCCCACTGCAAGCCCACACATGCACAGTCACACGAACGTTGTGGCATCAAGGCGAGAGGTTTGCAGAGTGAGGGCTGCGGGAGCACGGGGTGCGATGCAGGGAGCAGCCCCGCGCTCTGCCCTTGTGAAGGGTGCAGCAAGCACCAGCACCCACAGCTGCCCCGAGGGCCCGCCGAGCTGTAACCCATGCAGGTTTGTGAAACCCTTAAAAAGTTGTGCATGGCAGAGAGCCTGTACATTGCATGTAGCAAAGACCTAAAAGAATTCCTGACTAAACAGAGAAGTCAGCTGGTATAGTATACATACATATAGATATAAATACATTTATATCTGTGTAGTACTTTCTTATCTGGGGGGTCTCTCTGAAAGCTGTAGCATGTGTTCTAGAAATTGTGTGCAAGCCTAAGTGTTTCAAATAATCCAAATTCCTCTTCTTTTTATCCTTTTCCACAAAATTAGTACAGCCTCTAAACAAATCCACAAATCTAAACAGTAGAAAGCTGAATGTATATTACTTAAAATTTATACATAACATCACCAAATAAGATATGAGAGGCAAGTAGTAAATCATGTAACAAAGTGAGAAGTAACATCAGAAATAACTCTTCCTTAAAAGTAGCCTTAGTGCCAATGTTTTTCAAGATCATATTTAATCAGTGCATTAGTTTGCCAACTCCTGGGGACAGGGATCATCTCTTTTTAGGTGTTTAAAGGAGCCTTAGTTCAGTGGCATCCCAATCTTGCACAGAGTTTTCTGTTGTTACCATAATGCAAATACATAATAGTAGTGGGTTTAATACCTTTCAGCAATGGTTTCAAATCTATAACTCAGCTGAGGATGAATCCCTCTCTATTGGATCTTGTATTCTTACTTGTTATGAAGTTCGCTGGCTGGCTGGTATTACAAAGCAAATAAAAACTTTTATAGGGAAGTACAGAGGCAATGGAGTTCAGCTTCTGAATGAATATCTCCAAAACTAGGAAATTAAACTAAAATAACAAAAGCTGAGAGGAGCCCAAGGGAATTAGGCATCCAGCTGTCATTAATTTTCTGAATTCCCTCTGCTTAGGCTAGACTTTCAGGGAGACATTTTTATCTTTGCACATTGGTGAGCAATAAACTTAGGGAACAAACTTCATACCCTTATGCTTTGGGGAACAAACGTGTGTATCTCTATATATTTTTCTTTTTTTCTTGACAGAGACAAAAACTGAAAGAACAGCATTGGTATAAAAATTCCCTTTGTGTAATAAGGATACTACATGTTTGAACCACAGGAAATAAGACAGTCCTTGATCCTGGTAATTTTCATCATTTAGACACAGGTGGGAAATATTTTTAAATATTTTTAAATCACACCTTCCAAGCATACGGATACATGAGTAAGTTTTATGGAATTTTCTGTTTCTGATGTTTGAGCCAGCGTTAACAGAGCCTCATATTTTATTAGTTCACTATTTTTATTATATCAAACATCTCTTTTTCTTTAGTTCTTGCAGCACACTGCATAACTATGGAAGCAAATTCATCTTTTCTATGACAGAAGCACTAAAATACAGATCCCTCAGGACAATCTTTATTTCTAAGATGGAAAGATGATATTCAAAGACATGAGTGATAGACATCTACCTGCCACTGAGAACAGATGGACTCTGGGCATCTACTCTGTATTTGAGCTTTTGAATATCTCTTTCTTGTCAGGTTTATGACTTTGTAATTTCAAAGCTATTAAACCTTTTTTCAGAATAGTCCTATCGTTTTTCCATGATTAAGGAGTCTGCATATCCCTACTGTATCATGTCCAAAAGCCATCAATTAAAGTTATGCTGCTGACCACTCAGTCAAGAGACAGGATCCGAGAGTTCAAGGTACCAGCTCCAGAGGAATAAAGGCATATAAAAGACTGTTTTATAAACAAACACAAATAGAGATGTTAAGCCCATAATTCAGTGAGTGAACAAAAAATAACAGAGTACAAATTTTACACCAAAGAAGTACACGTGAAGTTTTTTGTTTTCTGGGTTTCTGAAAAAATCCTGCAACAAAATAACCATATACCTTAGCACTGAAAATATATAGGTTAGTATTAAGAAACACTAACAGGTAGCTGGTATTTTAGGGCTGAATTTTACCAAGCCTTCAGATAGGTATTGTTAGGAAAAACAAGAGTCTTAATGTACCCACAGCTGAGAACCTCAGGGTGAAATTAAGTTAAATGCCAGAGGAAAATTGCACCAAGACAGTGCCCTTTAAAAACAAAAAGCCTTTGAGCAATCTTTTGCCCTAGCATCATGATGGATCCTTGGTCTGTTTTCTTGGGCTTCTTGGTCTGCTAAGAGGCCTACAGTATTCCCCTAAATTTTAGCTGGATTTATTTCAGCACAGGTTTCTGGCAAAGCATGTAAGCTACCTTAATGTTACTTGTCTCTAGACTTTAGCAGTCCCTTGCATGATCACGGGGAAACAGAAAGGTGCATTAGAACTGCCTACCATTCCTAAGCAAGGGTGTCCCACACAGCACCTCAGCCACCTCTGCTTCCTTCAGCTTATTGGGGACAGCGCTGGTCTCCCACCCACCAGGACAGCAGGTGGGTCAGGTAGAGCGATGGAACGATTTGCTTCACAGCTGGAAGAAACTATATGTCTTGTGTTTGCACAAGCACAAGAAATTGCACCTAAATGCAAGTCTTCTGGACTCCTCAGCCTACTACTAACTAATCTTAAATTAGCTAATCAGAATAGGCATCTTGAGCTCCATTCCCTCTAAAGGTCAGCAAACAGAATAAATGCCAATGAAAACATTTCAGGATTTTAGCTTCTCTGTGAGATTACAGCAGAAAGCAAAATCAGTGTCACCTGTGAAGCAATATTTTGGAGACTAAAAAAAGTAGACAAGTAGAAAATGCGATTGTTATATAATAATATCTACTGGACCAATAAAGCTACTTGCTGGTCAATGTATGTATTATCAGTCATAATTCAATGAAGCCAAGCGCAATTAAATATTCAATACCACTTAGCTTTTGTACAGTACTTTTCATCAGTGCTGTTCATCAGCACCTAGCAGTTTATAAAAAAAGAGTGTTTCATTATCACATTTTAACAGGTAAAATGATAGCTGAGACAAAAGAGAGAAAGTGACTTGCTGAAGGTCATTCAACAGGCACAAGGCAGAGCTGGGAATAGACAACAGGTCTCATGAATCCCCATCCAACGTTCTTGCCATCAGATAGTGCAGTCCTTCACAGTAACTCACTGTTCGTCTGCTCTTTCAGCAGCCTGCCACAAATTACATTCCTCACTCTAGATAACTGTGTCCTTATATACTGGAAGAGATAAATACTGGTAGTGTGTGGAAAGCCTAGAAGGTTTCATCTACAATGAAGTGGCTAAGAAATAACAGTCTATCTTAAGCTACCAGCAGGTAAAATGAATGTCCTTCCCTCCCTCATTTATTAGAGGCTGAATAAGGTCACAGAATAAATTACCACAAATGACTTTGATCTCTGTCTTTTCATCTCAAGGGCTGAATTTAAAATCAACACTACGGTAAAGCAAACAATGAGGTGGACAAGAGATGCCTCAGAAAACCCTCATGTGCACTGCCATATATTTCCAAGTATTCAAAAGCAACACAACATTAGATGGCAATTGGATTTCTTTGTTTTTTCCAGCCAGATGCATGTGGAAGGCACATGTGGAAGTTAATTTTTGGACATCTCCATGGGCAATATTTAGCAGGTGTTGAAATAAAAGTTACTGTTTCCTGCTCCTTAAGGGTTCTTAGAATTAGGCTTCCAGCCATAGGCTTATCTAAAAACCATGGAATCCAATTAAAACTGTACTGAAGTCTAGACTGAATTATCTTTTCATGAACTATTGGTAGCATGAATTAGAAGTTTGCATTGAGCTTCTGTTGAATGCATCTATTGCTAGTGAAGTGAGTTAAATTCCACCTTCTTGAAGTAACATCCAACACATATGCACACAATACAACTGAAAGATGATTGCCCTGTTTTTCAGATTTTTCAGTTGTCAGTTGGCAACTAGTCCTGCACTTGATTTCCTTTCCTTAATGTTTGAATATCCACATTCATGATGGCTCTTCTAACATAGACACTACGAGCATCTCAGTTTTGCTAGCCAATATTGAAGTTATTTGCTGAAGAACTACAGAGAGGTAAGAACTGTCATCTTGCATTGTCACAGTCCATATAGATATCTAATCTACATAACTGGGACATCTCCAAAATTTAGGCATTCTCTTACATTCTGGCTACTCTATCCTAGTCCTTCATCCCCTAGATGCAGGCTTGAAATAAAATAAGGTATTGTTCATTCTACTGTACTGTCTTCAAGAACTAGCAGTTTGTCTTCTCCATCACGCACTACCATGGTCAACTGTTTCTATCACTGTACATGTTGCGGAATTCCCAAATGAAGGCACTAATAAAACAGGTTGTTGACCATCAGCAACTGTTTAGATGCTAGGGGAAGTTCTGCTTGCACGATTCAACAGCTGGCACCCTTTCTTCATTGAATGACCCCTAAGAAGGTTTAAGGGACTGCCAGATTTCAATATGCAATGGAAAATAATATCCTTGATCACTTACATTCATTGAAGAGTCTACAGTTTTTATTGCAAAGGTCTAGCTACACCCCAGCAGAAAAAGTTCCTCACTTTAATTCCCCTGAATAAATTACTAGAGCAATTATTTTCCACTTTGCTAAAAAGCAGTCAGGGCTGTCCTATACAATTCTTGCACACCTTCATCTAAGATACAGCCTCCAAAATAAATGAAGTAGTAAACAAAGCAATTTGTTAATGACATAAAGATACTGGCTTGTAAGAGATGTGGCCAGTAAAAAAAGTTGGTTTTCATAAGATTTTCATCCAGAAGCCCCAAGAAAGTTCAATCTTATGAGATCCTCTGGAGACTGGAAATGTCATTATAATAATTTTACAGATTCTGGAAGCTAGTCATGAAAAGTCATTTTTCATGCTAAACTTTTCACAAGCACTATCATTGTTGGAAATAGAGTACAAGAGAGCTGCCTCTTCTGTCCTTATTACAGAATTATTCCCAACACAGCAGCAACTGTAGCAACATTTCCTTGTTACTTTTATTTGAAAATGGGATCAGTCTTATTTCCAGACTCCTACCACTGTTCAATCTCTATGACATATTGCTATGTCTATCGTTGCTGATTTAAAAGTAAAATAAAATAAAAAAATAGGGCTGACAGAGATATAGAGCTGAATGTCGAAGAGCAAAAGCAAATATGGTAATAATAAAATTATTATAATAAAATGTGATAATAACCAACATCCGGGACTTTTCAAAGGTACCTCATACTCAGAGTTTCTTCAACAACCTTTCTCTTCAGCCATATCAAATCAATCTGATTACTTCCAACAAAATTATATAAAACATCTTATAATATATTACAACATAAAGTATCTCTCATCAGGCAGGGAGACACAGCAGGAAACTTACAAAGACAAGCTATTTCTACTCTTGAAGTTTTCTGTGTATTAAACAACTGCCTGTGTCTAATTCTGTAGAGAGGATGAATTGATTTTAATAGTAATATTTTCCATATTACTACAATTACTGAAAAAGATAAAATCTGTCATTTCTGAATTATGAGCACATGGGATGTTTCTCAGTGAAGTCCTAGAAATAGTCCAGCTTTTAGACTATAACATTCAGAATTCCAGCCTTAAACATTAGAGAACATCAGTCATAAGACCTCTCACTATTATTTTTCACAGGTGAATATTGTTCACCTGTTTTCCAAGCCAACATATTATGGGGAAGGAAAAGTATATTCCTGACTGCCGCTTGAATCTACATGGTATCTGCAGCAGTAGTTCTGGAAGCAGCGTTTCGGAACACAGAAATGAAGCTGATGATCACAGGAGCATGAAAAATACACTTATTCACTTGACTGAAATTTATGAAATGTGTAGCACCACTTAGCGTGCCACCCGCATCCCAGATGTAGACATTTGCACATGGACACAGCAGTGAGCAGTACATGCCCACCTGGTATGTACTCTCTCAACCACACTAAACAAACAGTTCAGATGCAACACTATCAAAAAATAATGAATAGCATTGACATGAAACACCCGAGATACTAATCAGATGGATTAAAATAATACCTTTTTATAAATGGACATACAGAGATTGCAATTAAAATACTCACCTAAGAATAGAAAATAAAGTCATTAGCTGAAAAGGGATTTTATAAAGATATCTACCTATTCTAAAGATACTTGAGCAATAGCCAACTTCTTTTATACTTACACAGTATCTTTCCTACATAGACAACCCAGAACTCAGCAAGGACAGATTCTGGCTCTTGCACTTTGTTGGGAGGGTTTGGGTTAGGGTTTTTTTGGGTTTGGAGGCGCACGGGTGAGGGCCAGCAAAGATGGAGGAGTGTGTTTTTTCTCCATTTGAATGGGTTTTGGGTTGCCATTTGTGTTTTAACGGGTATTTATCAGGGAGCAGTAGAGTGCCTAGCCTTTGAATTTGGATGGGTAGCTATAGGTAACAACAGGTCACCTACCTGCCTGTTGGTGTTTTTTTTTTCATTTTATCACAGGTGCCACCGCTATTAACACACACACACAGTGTGTGCACATGCTTAATTCTGTACCCTGTTTGTGGTTATGAAACTAGCCTGGTTCAAAGCCAAGGCAGATTTTCATTACTTATAATGTCTCACAGGGAGAGGTATTGAAAACAAGCAGGCAAAAGATCAACTATAGAAGGAAAAAGCAATAATCCACCTCTGTTAATTTTCTAATCTCTCATTAAAATCTTCTTTAGAAAGAGCTTCTTTAGAAAGGTATCTGGCAACAATTTATTTATAATATTAGACTAGCGTCATTTTCATCTTCCATTGGAAAATGCAACAAATCATTCCCATAAATAAAAGAATAAAAGAGAAAGATGAATGACAAGATTTTATTACAGAAGGAGCCACTGACACTCTAATTAGCAACCCAAGGATTACTGGGGCAACTTAGGGCAGATGAATCCCCTAAAGTGTGAGCAGTATTTTTACCTCCTCCTATCAGGAAAGGAAAAGTTTAGGTCAGCTGAGGGAAATCAAGGAAGCAGAGAAAAAGACAATTATACCTCCTTTTCTCCTCCTCCAAAGACAACCCAGACGTTCCCAAGATGGGTGTAGGTCTCAGCACATGCCGGGAGGTATGTGTGCCCATGCGCTGCGCGATGCAGTGAGGATGCCGAACGCCCGTCTTCCCCAACAATTACCCTCTGTTAATATTTGATATACAGCCAAAGCTCATCTGCGAAGAAAAGGAGCGAGCCACCTATGAAAAAATAAACTGCTTTTCAAGAACATCCATCACTGGAAAGGGCTGATTTTCTTGTCCTCAAACAACCCTGTTCCTAAGGCTCCTGGGCTGCCTCTGAATTGCAGACAAAACCATATTGGGGGTTCGCTATATGGTGTGATCTGTTTTGTCAGACTCATTCACTCATTCATTTCTCTCTCCTGCACCAGCACAGGGTGCCTGACTGTGAAACCAAGAAACGACTAAACTGACCCATATTGCTGTTGTGACACTAGTAAACTACACATATTAATACCACGGCATCTAGCATGGCACTAATAGGTGGATTATTAGTGGCTGAACAAGCAGGCTTAGGCAGCCTTTATTAGGCTAATGAACAGATTTTTCCAACCAATGTCCCTAATCACTGTGCCTGCCTGCAGTAAAACTGCATGAATAACTGTTAAACCAGATACAATTAAGGTCCTCACTGGGATTAGAGCTACGGAGCGGCTGTTCCCAGGCACCTAGATCCCTGCTTCCTAATTCTAGTTAATAGGAGACCTTCTGCCTGCTTTCTGCCTTAAGCCAGTAAAGGAGAAGGCAGGGGGAGGGAGGGGAGGGGGGAGAAAACCCTTTGCAGAATATCAGATCCTCTCTCCTAACCTTTCCTGGATGAATAGAGACGGATTGTGAATCGTGCAAACCTAACATCTTCTAGAACAATGAGGCCCTTCAGCGATAACAATAGTACTAATCATAATAGTAGGCAGCTCCAGCCCCTTTCTATCATGTGCAAACAGTTGGGGCAGAATATGAAATTGCTTTAGAAATAGATACTGACTTTTCCCCCCCCCTCTCCCTTTCACTTGCCTACTAAGAATAGCCTAATTTATTCATGCTTTTATTTGGCAACAGAAACTAGGCTGACCTGCCTCCCTTTTTATTCACACAGATAAAAGGGCTTTGGCAAAAAGGCAGAGGACACTCTCTGCATTTAAAGGTGTCTAGTGTTGCTCTCCAAAGGAATGACAGAATGGTTACTGCTTCTTTCATTGGTCCTCCTCTGCTCTCTGGCCTTCATTTCTTTTCTCTCCGACTTTCTTTGGGGCTGTTCATGCCATAAAACTAGGTTAAATCTGGGGCGGAGGGGAGGGGAGAGAGTAAAAGAAACTCAAGTGCCTTCAGCATCTCGTTCAGAATACTGTGGCACTGTGCGGCTACAGAGGTCCTATGTGTAACTCGCAGTCTTGGAGCTCCGGGAAGAGAGCATGATTTAGAGATTTTGTTGAGAGTGTGTGTGTTTGGCGTGGGGGAAAGAGGGGGGGTTGAAAAAGGGCTTGCGTTAACCCTTCTTTTATCTCCGTATAACGAGAGCTGCTACTCAAAAAACGTGAGTCATTCAAGAAACACCTTGCATACCAAAACCGATCCATATGAGACAGACTTGCTGTATACATCCCGCTGACGTCCTCAGCTGTGTACTCAAGGCAGAGCCCTCCTGAGGAGCACTCGCAGCAGTGCTGTTACGCTGAAGACAGATAACGGCAAAGTTAATTGCTGAGTACAAACACAGGGATCTTTCAAGCTGGACAGAACCCCTGTGTATCCAAACACAGCTTCAGCGCCTGCCTGTGCATCCACTTGGGTGAGCAAAGAGCGGGGTTATCTGTCGTTGGATAGGGGTAAGAGGGCTTCTGTCTGTGTGAGTAAAGTTCAGCTGCTCCCTGCTTGATTAGTAAAACCTCAGTCTAAATAATCATTTTTTAAAACCTATCAGAGGTGTGTTTTGGCATTCCTGCTGGTGCTGCAGAAAAACAGCGGCACTGCCCGACTGTCGTGCCAGGGCACAAGTCTGCACAAGATAGCCACAACCATGGTCACCCACAAAGTCTGTCTTCCTCAGGCTACTAGAGCCTCACCTTCCCCACACATTTCTTTCCATGGTGATTTAGAAGTGTTTCAGGTGTTTTTCCCCATGGTTGCTGCTACATCCAAGGTTCCCTTTTCTCTTGAGTTTACCTAATTGCATGCATACATTTGTATAAAAGTTGATCTAGAAAGTCACATGACAAGGAGGCAAACTAATAGTCTATGTCTGAAAAAACAAACACTGAGGATGTTCATGTGCAAGACCAGAGTTGGATTTTAACAATATCTCCTGCACTTTTAAAATCAACCACACCCAGCACAGATTGATACTGGCCCTGCTCAGCATCTGACTGCTGGTTTATAGTTCTAATTTATCACCCAAGTGACTGATTTTGTTCCTTCTGCACCTTTTGGACTACCTCATTTTCTCAGCTATGCCTAAATAAATATGAATTCAGCAGATATATTATGGCTTACTCTGCTGTAGCTGAGAGCAGAATGTGACTTGTCTTCTTCTCAGATGCATTATTAAGGAACCTAGTGAGAGCACAGATTTTCCTGCTATGTTATCACATGATAAGGTCGAGTTGATCTGAAACCTTTCAGAATTTTATTTGGCAGTTTGCTTTAAAACATCAAGTGGTAAATGGTTTCTGCTCTATTTCAGTTCTCATGAACACAGTTCTTTTACGACTGAACCCTTCAACAGGTTAGCAAACATTGTCTCTCTGCCAAGACATGCCATTTCTTTTTTTGTAGAATACTTCTTTTCTTCATTCCTCTGCCAACCCTTTTCTCTTCTCCACACACTGCTTTCAGATTGCCAAGACATGATCGTGTGCTTTAAAGTTGATTTTGGAATTACTTGGCATATCTTCTTAGCTTTCATCTATTATTCTATCTGGAAACACAATAGAAAGATTTGACTTTGGAGAATTATTTTTAAGCACCTCTTTTGAGAACTTATCAAAGTGCTAGCTACCACTGATTTTGTGTAAGAAACTAGACCATCAGGATTAATATTCTTTTCCATATACTGTTGAGAAAGGTTGAAACTTCAAAGCTAAAATCCAGATTTAACCTCCCCACAAATTTCAGATATTGGCATCTTCTTATCAAGCTGAAAAATGAGATGTAAGAGGGAAGTCTTGTGCAAGAGTACACACCTTAATCCACTCCAGCACTGTCCAAGAAGGATTCCCTAGTGCATAGACACCATCTAACTATACAAAATTTACCTGATTGGGCATCCAGAGGGTTGTGTCCTTAACACTATTAGTAGGGTTAAAGCCACAAATAGTAGCTGTGGTCATCTCATCTGTCATTCTGTTGCACTGTAACAAAACATCACTCTCACTTCTCTCACCGATCAAAAGATCTTTCTGAGTCCTCAACTCATTCTGGTAGCTCTGTCTTAAATGCTGTTTCTATTTTTTTTTTCACAAATTCTGTGAAGTTAAGCCTCAGTAACCCAGGAGTTTTCTCCTTATCTCCCTACTCCTTACACAGCCAATAGTCATATTTGCCATTTTAAGAGTCAGCATCTATCTGGGAGCCCAGAATTACCTGTGTTTCTGTCATTACTCCAATCCCCTTTTCATGTCATTGCATTCATGGAAATGGTCTCCACCTTTTAAGTGTGACCTATATTCTCTGTTCATAGATGTAGGATTTTGCACTTGGTTGCATTATTTCAGAGTGCTTATTTCTGCTACCATTTTGTGTGTCCCTTAACTCTTCAGAATGAAAACTTTTTGGGCAGTCACTCTACCTAGATATATATTAGTGTGGTGTCTAACACAACAGACCTTCAATCCTGGTAGAAGTTCTTGAATGAACTTCACTGGCTGCTTTTTCTCCACATACCATTCACATAGCTGTCTTTACGTTGGGCTGCTTCTTCAACATCTTTTAGTATTCTGATGCAAAAATATCACATGAGCCACCACATGCCTGTTTACTGCCTCCCTTCCGTTGCCTTGAGTTCAACACAAAAAATGCTCATTTACATAACCTGTTGTCAGACATGCATACTTAAAGGCTAACCTGGCCACACAGCACAAATCATGAACTTGTTTGTCAAGACTTCCCGCTCCAACTCTTCATAATAGGTTTCAGAAGCATCTACAGAAGTCAAAAATACCTTTTCTATCAACAGAGCACAGAATGGCCAAATTCAGGAAAATCTTAGAGCTGCATATATACCATGTATTTATAGACCAAAGATCAATAAATGTTTCAGATGTACCTATATTTATGTAGCTGGGAATTATAAGACACAGTCCAAAATAGAGGTATTCTCTTCAACCAGTTCTTGCCATAAACACTGGCAACCAACCTATCCTATGGAGAAATGACCCTCAAACGAGCTTTTGTGGGGTGTCAGATGCAATCTATCAGCCAGAACAGTTTAGGCTTCCCTGCGTAGAGGAGGATCCCAGGATTTTAGAGTGAGAATCTGTTTTAATGCTCTTTTGACCCCCTTCCCATGGGCTGTTGTTACAGGTTTGGTGGGATCAGTGAAGGGCCCAATGCATGACAACAGAACAGTAAAAGCTCTGCAGGTTCAGCAACTATTCCTAGCAGTAGGGAGCCTATACTTCCTCAAAAATAGTCCAAAAGAATCACCCCCAGAGTACAATACGGAGAGAACTAACCTACTCAAAACATACAAAAAATATCTAAGTAAAATGTGACTGTTAATTTTTCCCAGAAGAAACATATAAATCACTTGCTACCACCTGTTGTCTTCTGCCTCTTGAAGGACAGTGGATTTTAAATTCATCTCTGTGAGTTTTTCAAAATTCCTTAGTATTTCATCCCTCAAACATTTAATTGCTTCTGACTGCCTTCAAGAGTTGCACTGGAAGAAAAGCCGTTGTGCAAGACAGCTGGGAGATCTCAAGCAGTTCCAACTTTTCCCAGTTAATTCTATAGCCTGAAAGCAAGCCAAGATCTTGGATTAACACTAGAAGGGCGAGGATTGTGGCTTCAGAGTTTGTTACAAACAAAAGCACATTGTCAGTGTATAGCATCGAATGGTACTTCAATGAACCAACCTTGATACCCTGAATACTTGAGTGAAAGCATACTGTGATTGCCATTTATTTCAGGGCATCAGCAAACTCTGATGTTGTTGCAAGCCCATAGGGAGCCAGGGCATTTGTAGTTTAGCAAAAAAACAAATGCACGCACCCCTTCCCTGCTCCCCCTGCCCCAGGAAAAAAAAAAAAAACAACAAAAAACCAACCAAACAAATTCCCCACACTGCCAATAAAACCAAACAAAAAGTTTACCTTCGCACGGGTTAGCTTTCAGGACCTTGCATGCAGGACCATAATTAGACTAGTGGAGATTTCAGTCAAATTAAGGAATTGTGTTTTATGAGCTTGATGTATATCTCATTGTGTGTTACGCTTATCTCAGACTGCAATAATCATTCCTCCAGCTGCTTTTTCCTTAAGATGGTAAGTTAGCAGTCTACCTACTTTTTCCCTGACTCCCAGAAGTCTTAACAATGTGTAAATTCAATGTGGGCCATATGCAGTTTATTTAACCTTTCCAGGTGTTCTGGGAAAGGACTTTTAGCCTGTTGCTGATCTAATTTCATCTTCTGTCTTCACCTTTTCCTTAAAACCACAGCAAAACTAATAACTTAGCCTCAAAGCAAGTCTTCAAAGCAGCTTGTCAATTTTCCTTAAAGAAAAACTGAGGAGATCAACTTCCTTTTTTTTTTATTTCTGTAAAAACAACCTGAAATGGGGATCTAAAATGAGTATGGTATTAAATTTCTGTTTTATTTAATGCTCAAAGTGCATAGAGTAAGTTTTATGGTAATGAATGCATGGTCAGAGATTAGGAGTACATCAGCTGAGGAGTTGAACACAGGTCCCATGAGGACAGGAAAAAAAAAAAGAATAATCAACCTATGAATACAGCCTTTATTATGATACTACAGTTCTAGACCATCTAATTTATGGCTTGAGTGGAAAGATTTATGTACTATAAGTTCCAGATTTCATTAGACTTATGCACAGTTATGATAAGGATGTGTGCATCTCTGGAAGTTTGTCAAAAAGTCTATGAAAATCCTGCATAGTGAATCCCCGTGGTCGCAGACCACATGTCTGACATGACGCCTTCTCAGGCAGACCATGTTCTTCTCCTGGTTTGTACTGAGAGAGCAAACTCAGCCTGTAAAGCTGTTTTTTTGCTCTGTCTGTATAAACCCCAGCACAGTGGGATTCCTATAAATTGGGATTTTAGAGTGTTAGGATAATGCAGATAATAAAATCAAAACAATAACAGTATGAAACAACGCAGGAAACCAAATTCAGCACTGCACAACATATCCAGCTTGCAAGAAATCTGACCCAACTAAAATCTGCCCTTTGCTCTACAACTTCCCCTGTAAAGTCTTGAAAACGCATTATTTCAGAGACAGGACTGTGTCAAAAAAACTCTCTTTTTTCAGTCTGCATTGTGTAGGATGGTTTCTTTACTTGAGAATACAGAGAATTTGATTATCCACCTTCAGGGGTTGGCCTTGAAGCCAAGAACCCGTGGCCCTCAACATCCCATGTGAGGTCCTCAGACAGATCAAATATTTCTGGGGTAAGTACCAGAAGATTTCCTTGTCACACGCTCTAGAGTTCCCTGCAATTCTGAGGCTGTTTCCATGTGATCTGCTCTCTAGATCAGACCATTTACATT
This sequence comes from Balaeniceps rex, assembly GCA_013401315.1. Taxonomy (NCBI): domain Eukaryota; kingdom Metazoa; phylum Chordata; class Aves; order Pelecaniformes; family Balaenicipitidae; genus Balaeniceps; species Balaeniceps rex. The sequence goes on from VYZW01027200.1 coordinate 440,038, forward strand.
TAATTAATTTTACATTCCCGGGAGGTTTCCCAAATCTGGGCAGCCATGCCATGTATTTAATCCTCTGCTGAAGACACACAACCTGACTGCATCACAGACATTGACAGAAGTATCAGGGAGGAGACATAGCAGATACTGTCGTACCTCCAGAGATGAGTGGGTTATCCTACAGGGGGAAGCAGTTTGGAGGAGTCAGCTTGCTCCTGGCTTGACTAGTGGTTAGATAAATAACTGTATACACACCATATAACTAGTAATCAGGTCATGAATCTCTGCAAATAGTTATTTTTATAAGAAGCCAAACACATTTGGCAAGCCTGGCATCGTCTTATGTTATTAGCTGGCAAATAGTATACAAAGTCTTTCAGTCCAGCGAGACCAAGAGCAAAGAGGAGACTGCAGTTGACAGGAAGACAATAAAAACATCACTGAGCACAGAACAAAGAAGGGACTTGGGATAACAGGAGAGCTAAATTTCAAGCCCTGTATAGGCATGGAAGGAAGAATTCAGTCCATGACCGAGGAGATCATGGGTATTAAAAATATGAAAATCAAGGAAATTATTTTAAAATTAATACTTTGATGTCCTACAAGCTTGAAGCACAAACAAAAAAAAGAATAGGATCCAATTATCTAAAATAATTGGTGAACAGACAACAAATGCATTTGATAAATACTGATTGAGAATGGAGAATAACATTTCAGCTCCAGGAATCAGCAAAGGAAATCCGTGCTTGTATTGTATTGCTCAGAGCCTTGGTATCCATGTCTACGTTTAGAGATATGAAAGACTCACTAAACACAGGCGGGATCATTCATGGGATGAATAATTCAGGCAATTCCAACATAAAGGACTGACCACTGAGAGAAACAGCTCTAACCCAACTACAAGTGCTTCTGAACAGAAGGCACTGAGTTGCTGAAAACATACATCAAAACTAGAAGAACTAATAGTGAAGAACAAGTATACCGGAGGCTGGAGCAAAAGGAGTCCAGAAGGCAAGACAGGCATAAACTTGTCAAAAACATAGGCACCATGCCACGGAGAGCAAGATAAAAGATAAGAGTTGAACACACCTCCATGCACCCTAAACAAGTACTTAAAAAAAACTCCATGAAAAGAGTATGCTTTAGCCTGGCACTGTAACAACAGAAAGTACAGAAAAGTTATTGCAGGACACCAGGGTAGGCAATCAGTCCTCTGCAGCAGAGAAGGCAAAGACTCGAGGCTCCTGTAGGACAGTCCATCTCAGTCCAGCTCTCAAAATTACCCGGAGCAACCCCAAACATGGGAATTGCTGGCAGAGCAGGAGCAGAGGCAAGGGCAGGGCTAGGGAAAAGTGCAAGAGAGGGATCACACAGCAGCGAGAGCAGGAGCAGGGTCTCGGCTGCCAGGAGCCACTGGCCTCACAAGGAGCCATCCTTCCCATGCCTGCTGCATGGGGACCCCCCAGCCTCCCCAGCCAATTCCCAAACTTGGAGGTGGAAGGGCACAGGGCATGTGCCAGGAGGCACCGAGGAAAAGCCCTACATATATACACACTATAATTTTGGATAAGTTTATTTACATCAGATCTACTGAAGAACAGGCAGCTGAGTTTTACAAGCGCTCTTATCCAGCACAAAATGAAAGAGCAAGCGGGGATGCTGGCGATAGCCAGGCTTTGAGCAACCAGCACACCCCCATTACTTTCCCTTTCCTAAGGAGCGATTTTCCTTATCTATATCTGCAAGCTGGATCTCGCCATTATGCCAGGTCCCACCAAAGTTTGCTTTATTGTGATGGAAAAATCAGCAACAGATCCATGGCCCCCCGAGGGACACCCTGGTACCAGTCACTCAACCCACAGTGGTGTTATAAAACAGTAACCTTCTGCTTTGCTAACGTGCAGACATCTGAGCCGTTAGCAATTTGTATAAAACATTTTAAGATACCAAGAAAAGAGCAAAAAGCAAAGATGAGAAACAATAACATACTGTTAACTTTTGGGTTAACACAACTCCCAGTAATTTTCTTGTCTCTGTGCATCAAATTTAAAACTGAAAAAATAATCATATCTCCTTATATACATCCCAGCAAACTGTACCAGGATACTTCAATTTTGTCGCTGTTGGCTTCTGTTATGTTGACTTCTGCTACAGGACGAGTGAACATACTGAGGAATAGAGCCATAATTCTGCTCCAAAATCTAATGCCAGCTGGAAACAGTGAAATTATGACATTGGACTTGTCAGTGGGGATGTCAACAGCAGTAGCACGTAAAGGTTTTATGAAGTACTTTTTTTGCAGTCCCCCAGATCCTGTAAAAGTGCTCAGAGGTTGCCAGTTAGGGTCTGATCTAAATCTCTTTGAACTAGTAAAAGTCCAATAATGGGCTTTAATGATCTCTGGATCAGAACCTTTAATAATAAACATGTCCGTAATAACAATTTTTACATCCCTTAAAAGTAAATATTTTGGTTTAAACTCCTCCACAAACAAGCCAGGATATAGGCTGCAGCTAGCCTGCCTTTTGGACAGATTCCTTTTGATTTTCTTTGTGCATTATGACCAAATAATATAACCAGTAACCTGTAACCATGGTTGAGCTAAAATCCAGGGTAAGCTGACATTACTCATCTTGGCCATTATTTGCGGAAGAAACTGGTTAGAGGTTGGCATACGGTTTGTGCACAGTTTGAACAAGAGTATTTCATGCTGTTGGTTTTGTAGTAACAGTATTTAAGAGCCTGCCAGAGAATTGGTAAAAGTAACTATGTTTACTAAGAGTAATGCTAACTAAACAGCCCCAGACAAAGTCTCCTATGCTTTACAAACCTTTGCACTCTGCCAGAAGAATGTGGGAAAAGAGTTAATCAATAAAAGACAAAATAGAAGCACTACCTCATCGCACCGAAAAGCCCCATAGCCTAAACACTGATCTAAAAGGAGAAAACTGATCTAGTGACTCCAGTGATAGGAGTAAACCTCTGGTAACATCAAATGCTCCATTCTAGTTAGAGAAATATTTGGCTCTCCGTAAAGTAACAATCTCTGGTTTTATCCCACAAAATGAAGACAGAGATAAAAACCAAACACAAAAATGAATTGTTTTTAAAATAGAGTGTGATATCGTTAGGTCAGACTATGCCTTACGAAATATTTGTACATAGCTGATTACGGAGAAGCATCTGTCATAATTCTGGCCTCTATGCGCTACCATACCCTAAGGTAGCAATAATATGTGCCCATTACTGAATAGCTAGCAAAACACATAACACTATGTCAACGTATTAGCCACAAAGTATATATGCGGGTATGAAAGAAGAAATGATTTTAAGAAAGAAAGAAGAAATGACTTTAAAGGTACGTTCCATTCCTGGAAGGAGGTTCTTTGTCCGATTCACTCCCTGGTCTAGAAAGCTCTGCATGCACCAGGGGAACTTCTCAGAATTTTCTCAGTTCCCTTTAACATAGCCCGGACGTTTGTCAGCTGTGCAGACAGCGAGGCACAGACACCGTCATTTGAAGTTCAGTATCCAGGAAGATCACACACGGTATATTTTGCTCCCAACAGCCATGCCTACTTCACCCAGCACTGTCAAGATTTGGTCTTTCCTACTGTCAAAAGTGTCAGGAGGAATAAAAACAGTCAACAAAAGCTTTAGGCAGCTAGAAACCACTGCACAAAAGTCCTCACTTTTTAACTAAAACTGAACTTCTCAAACTTTCTATACACTCAGCACAAATTAGGGTTCGATTCAGACTCTAGGCAAATGCAAACAACAACCCCAGACCGGACAACTCCAAGCACAATACTCATCCACTTACAGCAGCTTGATCATTTGAGTGTGCTACAGCTCGCCTGTCGTTCGCTTCATGCTGCTTTTGGAGCTGTTTTTTCCATTTGTTTGTGTTGAAGGCTGCATTTGTTTTCTTTCCTTGTACTGAAAAAACTGGAGTACTGTTGACAGTAAAATTATTAGGCCCTTTACCCTAAAGTTGTCAACCAGTCTTGGCTGTTAACAGATCTAACAATTAGGTAATTAAAAGTATGATTGACAGGCAAACAGCGAAAGAAACCAAACCTGTTATTGCACCCCTTCAGAGCAACAAATAAACCCTCTGTACGTTTTCAGTATTCACTGGCTTCAACAGGCCTAATTATCCCTGGTTGATGAGTATGTGCATAGCATTCAGAAAGTGTAAGGTTTTCATGTCACTCTTTTTTTTTTTTTTTTTTACTTTTTTTTGAGCTAGAAACCTTTTTCTGATACGTGTGTGTTTTTTGAATATAATGTTGAAATACTGGATGTCACCCCGACTGCTGGAAATAAGCCAACATGTAATAATATCCTATCAGGAATGCTTAGGAAAAATAAATCACTCCAGATCCTTGGAGTCAGTGATGCAACTGTTATTCCCCTGTCAGAAGCAGGCAAGCGCATATGTTTAGTGCTGCACTTTAAGGTATGCAGTCAGAGCTGGTCTCCCGTACGGGACCAGCCTATATGACTGACAGTAACAGAGCTGTCACCGTGCATTTCCCATTTTCTGCAGTGTGTGGTTCTCACCCCGCTGTGTACCTCCCGGTGGCCACTCATTTGATATGACATATTCTGAGAGGCAAAACACCTGATGATGTATTTAAAATAAAACCAAAACTTGCTGCTCTTTTCCAATTTAGGCATCTAGAGAGAAGTCTGCACTGTATGGGATCCTTTAATTTTTTATTCTCTCCTTTTCAGATCACATTCTCTGCCTTTCTCACACACAGACCAGGCAATAAATCTGTGTGTGCTTCGTTTTTGGTGGGCATCATTCAAAGGCTGATTTGTTAGGTGTAATTACATTCACAGCAGTTTGAAAGAATTGAGCTAAGCCGCCTGCCCTTCAGCTGCGAGCCTTGGTTTACAGTGCACCCTATTAATATGCAACTGGGCAGACAGATGAAATGCCCTCAACAGGTCTTAGATGTCTTTAGCATCTTAGTCCTCTAACTCTGTAAACATTGGTTAGCTCTGGGAGCAGGGACTGCTGTGCTGCACAAGTAATGCTGCTCTGGGGGAAGGGGAATTGAGGTTCGGGATCCATCTGAGAGCCAAAAAGCCACCTGAACAGCTTCTGGGACTTCTCAGATATTTACCCTTTCCCGTGGCTAATGGTCTGAGCTTGCAACCATCTCTTCTGGCCAAGCAGAATTCACCACACGCAGGCAGGCTGAGAGAGGAGGGGAGAAAAAACCTCTGAAAAACTACCCCAGCAATCTTGCTCAGCAGGGCTGGGACCTCTAGGTCTTCAGACTAAATGACATCAGAGCAAGTGACTACACATGGGGGGGTTTTTTTGGAACAATAATCAAGACAGATGACAATACAGCTCCGCTGCTGTCTCTCTCCTCCCACTGTATTTCCTTCTCTTCCTACACACTATCATATCTCTTTCATGTCCTACTCAAAGCAGCATTTCAAACCAAGAGCTGGAGTTAGAAATGGCTTGTTAGAGGGAGGCTGTTCTCTCAGGCAGGATACAAAAATGGAGATAGTGAGACCTGCTACACAGGAGAGTTTTTCTATGCATGTATTTTATAAAAACTCAGCCAACCCTGTCACTAGGGGTAAGACGCAGAACCACTATTAATGCGATACCTGCGGTCTCTTGAGCTTTGCTGCTTCCTAATTAATGAAAAAAACAACTTCACAGGCTCTCCAGAGCTGTGGTAACCTCACCGCCGAGGCTGACACACAGACCAAGCAAATGAGGAGGTTGCCCCAGAGCAGCAGAATCACCCACCCCCATTTTCTGATGGATTTGTACCATAGATACCAGAACCGATTCCCACACACCACCCACATGAAATACCCCCTCACCTCCTGTGGGAGCGGGTCAAGGGGAAACACACACGACAGCAAACACAAAGCTGCGGGCAGGTGGTCTGCCGGCAGACACCTCACGTCTTTGAGACATTCCTCTTTCCTTGTGTCAAACACGGCTGAAAATGTTTCATAAGTCACTAAGGATAAGGAAAGGCCGGGTGTGCAGTCATATCCCTGCCCTTTCCTCATGCATCCATTTTAAAAAAAATAATAAAATACATATACCTTACCTGAAGTTGGAGGAGGAAAGAGTGTTTTTCAAGTGACAAAACTACAAATACATAGAAAATGTCAAAGGTTAATTACAGGGAATTAGTGAGCCAAAAGCTGTGTGGAAGCAGATTTACATCTGTACAGCAGAGAAAATGGCTTAGTTGTCAGGGCAGGGTTTGACCTAAGGGGAGTTAAAACCAAAAAAACCCTAAAGATCAAGTCTCTGGCTCTCTGTAAGATTTAAGGATGAGAAAATTTCCTAAGTAACAAGCTATTTTTATACCATCTATTTTAAACCTCTCTATTCATGAGATGATTCTTCTTTTATTCATGCTCCTTCAATCTATTATACAGACCATACTTGCTGAGCTACTACATTTTAAGACCATGCAAACTGTAAATATTGGTTTGTATTAAAGACAGGTCTGAGTCACAGGGTTTAGCGTTTGCATCCAGACTCAGACTTTTCCAGGTTCATAGGTGTTTTGATTCAGGCCCACTTAAAGGCCTCAATTCTGCAAGACGCAAAGCACTTTCAGCTCCCACCAAAGTCCAAGGCAGTTGAAAGCCCTCTGTACTTTGAAGGGTTGGGCACATAATTTAAAAACCTCTGTTAAAAAAAAAAACAACAAAAAACAACACTCTCTTCAATGATCCATTATTTAAGGGGCATGAATTTAATTACTTACTGTAACTAAGCTCAAGAAAGTTAGTCTTCTCACTTGGAAGGATACCAAATTTCCACGTCTGCGTATAGGCACAATCACATACAGTGTGACCTTAACAAGATTTATGGCGTGGTTTATTAATTCTCTAAATTGGTTCCATAAATCTACACTAGCCCTTGCTGTTTAGCTGAGTAAACGGTCTTTGATCTCTGCAGAAAGAAGAAACATACAAATCAGATTTCTTTCATAAAGGTACCGGGCCAAACTCTGCCCTCGGAGGCAGCTCCTCATCCGTCTCTCGGCAGCAGGAATGCACGGCAGAATTTGGGCTGCCACGTGCAAATCACATCCTCGGTTAAAACAGTTTGGGTTTCTAGGTGATGGGCATTTTATCTGTGCAGTGCTGCTCATTTTGCAGTAATTAATAATTCCTGGGAATTTGGAAGATTTTTTCACATGGGGAAAAAGTTAACTTTGCCTCATTTTGTTTACAGAAAGCTGTTACAAGATAACACTGCCTACAAATATTTCACTCACATTAGAACAACATCGTCATTTTAGCAAAGATAATTTTAGTCAATATCTAGTCTGTAGGTTTAAGCAGTGGGCTGGCTGCTCATGCTCCACAGTAGACCAAGCTCAGCTCTCTGGACTTGCACAGCTCTGTGCTGTGATGCTCTACGTATTATCTCACAGGGAGCTTTCACACAGCAGTTTTTCTTCTCAGCTATAGAAAGCCATACTGGGACTAGATGTGGCTTCATTCTGGCAAATTACTAAGACAGTTAACATTGCTACTGCCACCTTTTAAAGCAAGATAAATCACAAGCAGTTCCACTAAGCTTCTAGAAAATTTCCACAACAAAAGTCGATCATTCTTCTAGAGCACGTGAGACACGGTGAACCCCAGAAACATGTATCACTCTCAGGTATCTCAAGTTTGTTTCATGTTGGTCAGGAAAAGGAGGGAAAATTAAGAGTGTATATTACTTTCATTTTTATTTTGAAATTTTACATCAACAGTCAAATTAAGCCATGATGTATCATTAAATAACAACATGTTTGCAAACTCGTAAAACCCGAAAATTATTCCACTGAGTTAAAATCAGAATTTGAAAAGACACATCTTTTGCATTTACACCACACTGAGCTTAGAAAGCAGCATCATGTTTACTACCACGTCTGAGGAAAACTGAACAAATGCTATTGCTCTTCAGTTCAGACTTGTCCTCCTTTATGTTTTTAACCTCCTCATAAAATTCAGATTTGAGGTTTGGTTAGTTTCATTTTTAGTCTCAGTCCAAAAGCATTTTCAAATAGAAACTGAATTACCCCACATGCTTATGAGTATAAGAGTGTAATTCTTTCCTGTACTTCCTGGTTTAACTTTGAGATGCAACAGCTCAGCCTTTTGGGTTAAAAAACAAAGGACAAAGAAACCAACCTGGTCTGCCTCTTTTTCGAATACCAAGGGGGTAAGCGGATTCTTATCAAACTGGATGTGAACAATTAATTGTAATAGCTGTCTTATTCTTTAATCAGTTTGTTAAAAAATACACAAAAAATTCCTTCTTTAACTCCTGCAGTCTAGCCCAGTGCACAAGATGCAACGTTTGCCTCCTGGAGTGTGCACCTTGTGCAGGTGGAATTTTTTGCAGACACCACCTGGAGCCAGAAGACCAAGAACAAAGCACAGGCTACAGTTTTGCTCAAGTCTCTGTCAAGTATGCTGAAAACAGGGGAGATGAACAATGCAAGGAATAGATTTAGAAAATATCTAAAAAAATCAGTTACACTAGAAGAAGACTTATCTCCGGGAGGTTGATCACACATATACTGCTTCTGATGACTCCTGAGCAAGAATTCATAAACTTTAAATGGACTCTTAAAGTTTACTGAAAAAAATGAAGACTACAACACATCTCTGTCATGGTGGGAGTGGGATCTGAAGACTTTACCAGGCTATAAAATGTTAAGTGAGGGCACAAAATATACCGCAGGTAATGCTTTACCAATCTCTGGGGCTGGGACACATTATACTGAAGCTGCAGAAGCTACTTGAGCACTGGAAGAAAAAGGTTTTTGATAGCTAGATCCATGCAAGCTGGCATCTAACAAGCTGTACTGGAGCCAAAGGCCCAGGATCTGTTGTTTAGGTAGATACCAATTCCCTCTTTGTCCTATTCATAAGAAAAACACTCTAGAAGAATTCCTGATACCATGATAACATGTTCTTTTCTTTGTTTGATCTGCATCTTATCGAGATCGGAAATCATCCTTGTTTTTCTCCCCTGGACTCGCTCCAACAAAACCACTTCTTTCTTCAAAGGTAGTGCCCCAACCTGAACACAATATGCAGCTGAGGCTGCATTAACACAAAATGCAGCAAAAAGTGTCCTTCACGTGTTTTTGTTGTATACTGTTTAAAGTCAATTTTGTTCGCTATTAAAACAACAAGAACCAGCACGTACTTCTTTTGAGACTTCTCCACGTACCACAATTTCTAAAGTCTCTGAATCAGAGACAGTTCCTTTAACTAGAGGCACTCCAAATCCAAAACGCAGCTTTACTCTTTATAAATGAAATTTGCCATATCTGTTAAAATTTTATTCCTGTGTGCATTATACTTGTTTCCCCATCTACATTTTCCTTTTCATCTATTGACAGTAAATTTCATCTGCCACTCTAGCACGCTGTCACTCACTCCTGTGAGATTCTTCTGCAACTCTTTGTGCCTAAGTTTTCATTTCATTACCCAGAATAATTTTATATCACCAAATGCTCTCATTATTCAATCTAATATCTAAGTTCATTTATAAATATGTTGAACAGCATAGATACCAGCTGGATACTACTAAGTTCCCTTTGCCGTGCAAGCTGACCATTTATTACTGCTTATTTTTCCCCCATCTTTTAGCTAGTTATTAACCCCTAAAAGGATTATCTCTCTTGGTTTATGATAGCTGTTTCTTTAAAAGCCATCAAGCAGAATTGTTTGGACTTTCTGGAAATTCAGAATACCTCCTATCAGCTCCATTGCAGAGGTTTTCATTTGTCTGTATTTAATGCCTTTAAAAAAACCTCCAACAAATCTGTGAGATAAAATCCCTCTATAAATGCCACCCTGGCTTTTCACAATAAATCGTATTTATCCATATTTCTACTTTATTTTTAGCATGGGTTCTGCCTGATACAGAGGTCAGACTCACTCCTACCTGGACATTCAACATTTGCCTTTCTTTTTCTTGGGGCAAGGAAGAGGGGTCCTTTAGTACCGTATTATTGACTCGTATTCCATTTTTGATCCATAAGTACAACATTTTTCTGTGAAACTGCTGTCTAACTATGTTCCCCATCCTGTATTTGGGTAGATGTTTGTTACACCTCTGTCTGAGGTTGTTGGATGGTTTCTCCCTGCTTGGGATCAGACAAGACAAGAAGAAAATTTAGCTGTAAAAAGATTCTTCCAAAGGGGACCCTTTCACCCACCCAATCCCTTCCCAACCCGTCGCTGGTGACACCTGATAATGGAAGTAGGAACATGTCCTTATTTATCAGTCCCCTCTGGCCATTAGTTGGGTCTGCTCTCTTTCTGGTATGCTGTGTAGGAACAGGCTGTATATTTGTGTTGCATAAAGATAGTTTAGGCATATCGATGTTTTTGCATTGATGGGACATGGGGAAGGTGATGAGTGCCTGTTGTATCTGAGCAGGGTGGGGGTTTTTGCTGGGTGATTAAAACCCGAAGTATGTTATGGTGAGATAGATTATTTGAAGAATGTACAGCAAAGAAAACCACAAGAGGGAAGAAGGTAAAAAATTACTTGATTCTAATACTCAGCAGTATGTGAAAGGTTAGGGAAGAAGACAGTCAAAAAGTAATTTCAGAGCCTGATTCAAATCCCACTGAAGTCAATGAAAAATTCCCTTTGGCTTCAATGGGCTCTGAACTAGATCATTAATAACTGTCATTCTGAGATTGCAGTTAAACATCAATGTGTTTTAAATTTAACCAAAAAAAAGGGACAAGTAAGGCAGTATGTGAATTGTAGTATTTGATTAATATATGGAAAAATAAATGTATTGGGTCCAATCCTGCTTCCTTTGGAGTCAGTGAGAACTTTGCCATTGATTTCAGCTGTAGAAAAACCTCCCCACTTCCTAGAGGGAGATTTCCATGTGAATCTCCAACAAGGAAATGCTCGTTCATGAGCCTCGCGATCTAATCCATGGCAGCTTTAGCAGAACACAAGGACGTCCCTAGAGAGTAGGATGAAGTCAGATCAGAGCTGTAAGACAAACCAAGGCCACGTAAAGCCTTGCTTAAGTCAACATAAGGATATTAAAGTTGAGATTTCGCCACAGCCTTTCCATTGCAGTGGGAACTTGATGCAAAGAGGGTTGAGAGAGAGTTGAAGCAGGGAGACCCGGTGATGCAGGGTTACATAATAATCCAGCCTGCTAATCACAAAAGCATGGATAAGCATTTCAGCCTACATTGCACAGGCAAGCATCTAATCTTGGAGATGCTTTCTGGTGGGGTGTTTTTTCCCCCTTTCCCTTCCGTGGATTTGTTTTTTTTTGTTTGTTTGGTTGGGGTTTTTTTTGTTTTTAAAGCCTTTCACACAGCCTAAGGGCAGAGGAAATAAAAGCAGCCCCCCTGTAGATAAACAGCAGCAGTCAGTATAATGATTGCAAAGGATGATCAGTCTTCAGGCATGACCTGAGCATCACTGAGGGCTAGAAGGGCATTTTTCTTCTCCCCCTTCCTTCCCTCCCACCCTGGACTGTCACTGCAGAAAGGCAGGTAAGCAGAGATAGTGTTTCTGGTTCTTAGACAAGACATAAGATTAAAACGGACAGGTAAGTTCTGTTGGATCAAAACCAAAGGAAAAGGAGAAAAGAATCCCTGAGAAAAGGATTAAGCAGGAATCCCCCAATTCCCTGCCTTGATTCACTTGTTCCTAGAAACAAAAAGAAGCCAACTGAGCTTGCAATTGCCTTTCCCAGCTGGGAGATAGGGACTTTCCTAATTCTTCACCTGTCATCAGCCAAGGATGGAAAACCCTTGTCATCAACCCAAGGAAAAGGAGAGGGTAAACATTTGCCAGGGAGATGCTCTGTATCTTATTTGTTAAGCACCTGAAGTGCAAACAGTTATAGGTCAGGCCCTGTTATATGTTATTTGTTGTCCCATTATAAAGTTACTATAAGGTAATATTTCAAAGGTTTTGTTTACAGGCAAACCGTAACCAGGCTACATAAACTCCCAAACCCAGGGTCAGCATACTTATTTAATAAACTTTGGTGATACATATCTTTTATTCCTAAAGGACAGCAGTGAAGAAAAATGGCAAGGGTTGAGAGTGCACTGAATGCTATATGAAAATCTGTAATGCAGTTTAAATAGATGATTACAAAAACATTTATCTGCTATTTTCACAAACTGCAGTAATCAAGCGAATCACATATATCTGTCCCATGAGGGCACTGACAACAATTCTTTGAAGTTTTAGGACAGTTGGGGTCCTACAAGATCTTACCTATAACCATGATATGGATGCTGCTCAAAAGGGTTTTAATATGCTATGAGGAAAGGAAATGAATTAATCTGTGGGAGATGAGAAGGTGACCAGGACAAAAGAAATTCAGTGGAGAAGCACAGATTTCAAACTCTCTCTGCCCTGATAGAGTAATTTAAAGTACATTTCAAGAAGCAAGATAAAGGGGACAAGAAAATCCCTCCCAAATGTGAGCAGTGCCAGCTGTTTTGTATCAGGGTTATAGGGAATACCCAGGGGACACTAAGGGAGCATGTCAGGCACTGGAACACAACATTGAGCCCCTCCTAAGGGCTGGGGGATGTTAGAGACCTCGGCAGGGAGTAGGCTTCAGTGCCACGGGGCTTACACAGATTGGCACCTCCTGGGAACAGCAATGGGAGGCAGAAAGGACAGACTCAGACTCGTGCTGGAGACTGAGATCCAGGCACCTTTGCTACTCCTGAATCCATGTATAGATGTATTCACAGAAAAGCAGCTTACTGTGCTCATACATAACTGAAGCCTATAGGAAAGCAGAAACCTCACTAGACATCTCATCTGTAATGTTCTCTTGGCCTTGCAAAAGGGATTAAATAGCTGTAAAATAGGACAGCAGATTGAATATACCTTTCCATTATCAAACAGCTTTGCATTGGGTATATTCTTCAGAACCGTGGAGAAGAAAAGGAGGTTGTCTCACGTTTGAGGCTTTGTTTATTCTCCAGAAAACTGAATGACAGAGGGAAAGTAATTAAAAAAAAAAAAAAAAAAGCCCCAAACTGAACACGTGAACATGCCGTTTTCAACACAGTAAGATTCTTCCGGAAATCAAAGGAAAACAATGTCTTTGGCATTTTGCATGTATTGACAAGCTTTTGTCAGACTGCATATACGTTTATTAAACCACACTTGGATTCTTCTGTGCACAATTTACTTGGCAAGTAATGCTTTCAAAATACATGGAACACTGAAATTATTGTACAAGACTCTTTCAGAGAGGCTAAAATGCTTCACTGCATCTAAAAATACACAATGATGGCATAGCAATCCAAGTCACTGTTGCCCCAGGTATCAGAAATACCTCCAAAAGGAAGATTTCAAGCATGAAATATGCTAAAACCCATTTCCCTACTTAAATGACTGCAAAAAGACTATGATATATGGTAATGTATTGTAAATTCTCCAGCACCATCACGTCTGAGCAATTCTCAATCTTTCATGTACTAACCTTAGAAATTTGCCTGAAGTGAGGTCATATTCCTATTTCTGCTCTAGCAATGATCAATGTTGAACAGATGAAAACCCAGGAACAAGAAAAAGCCCTAGATTCAGAAAGGCAACTGATTTCCTGACTGCCATCGTGTCACCTCCTCTCCGGTTGAAGTCTTTTATACATCTTGACCTCAGTGTCTTGCTCAAGTTCACCTTCAGATCAACTTTTCCTTTTGTGTAAAATTGAATATGCCAATATGGGAGAATGCAGGGATGTGGAGAGGACTGAAAAGAATAAAGCAAAGTACTCTTACAGGAACACTAAATATAACCCAAAATTAAGGAATATTTAATTTCAGAAAGTTGTAAATAAAATTAGTAGATTATTTTGGGGGGGTTACTGTGCTTTCCAAACAATAAGGTTGTTCATGTAGTTTATGTAACCAAATAGATGTCTGCGAATTCTCACTTTATCACAAAACTCAGTCAAGTGGTGCAAGAAAGCTCAGGAGGACACCCATATATTCCCTGGGAAAATCCAGCTAAAAGTTAGCACCACCTCCATCGAAGTTGCTTCCTATAAGGGCAAAATATGGCTTTGAAAAACTCACTATCTTGATGTGATTTTGTCTGGTGTCATCAGCGAGGCAGTCTGTGTTTTGGGCCTTGATATTTGTATATGAATACATCACTCTATCCCAAGTGAGAAAATAGTAAAAGCACAGCTCCTACATGTGCAATGGCAAGGAGCTTTCTGCTTCCCTCTGCCTAGAAATTGCACAGCAGCGGAGTGACACAGGAGAAAGTGGCATCTCCCACTGACGCTGCTACTCCTCAGCAATAAATAATTTACACTCGGTGATCCATTGAAAGCAGATCTTAATTAAGTGCAATATAGTTGCACTTATTGATCTGTAGACGTATTTGATCTGTACAGATCAAATCCTTATTGATCTGTAGACATCACCTTTTTGCAAGGGGCTTACTCTAAATTAAATCAATTACTACATTAGATGCCTAGAACTTCTCTTTTAGATTGGTGCATGCTCTCCTGGCTTCAGAAACCTACTGCTAAAAATATTCAACTACAGAGGTTGTCCAAATTTATAAATAATGTGTCTGGGGCAACTGTTCTCCTAATGACTGTGTGCTAAGCAGACTTGCAAAGCCTGACACAGCAAGAAAGGGGTCCTTCAGGTCACACAGGCTACAAGAGAAGGATTTTGGAAAGTCTTGAGGTTTCACTACAACCTAAAATGTCTCATCCTACAGTCACGCAGCTGGTGATGGTCACACATCTCCAGTGCAGAAGCATCCGTCAGCCTGTGGCTGCAATACATATAATGACTGAGGCTGAACAAGTTCACAGAGGTTGTCCAGAATTTCTTTCAAATAGCTCCTAAGTCAACACAGTCGGCAAGCAGAGGACTAGTTGCTAGAGACAGTTGCTCTGCCTTAACTTTGACAGAAATAAAAGGGGGGAGAATTAAATTTTTTGTGAGAATTTTAGAAATAATGAGATTTAATCATATTAAGAGGAAGAGCATACCACATATATGAAGATTTACTCCTTCAAAAAGGCAAGTTCCAATTTTTTATTCCTCTTGGAAATCTTTATTGTATAGTGTTTTGTGTGTAAATACATATCTAGGAAGTATAACAATAGAATTAAAATAGTTTGCTAGTAGTACAAGAACTACTAACAGTTTCTAGAAATTCCTTTTCTTTTTTTATATTTAAGCTTAATTAAAATATTTGTACCTCAGGAAACTTCATTTCAAAGTGACATGTTTCATTACATTTAAGGGATTTTGCAAACATGAACAAAATCCAAATGTATCAAAATTTGATTAAATCTTAGATTCAGTGAGGATATTCTATGATATAAAACATTTCTTACCAAAAAGTTCAACATAAAATAGGGAACTTTTTGTTCATTCCATTAAATTGTGAGATTTATTTCCTTTAAAGGGTTTAATTACTTCCTGTTCACTGATCTGTTCCAGTGTATTTGCAGAAGCTGATGTCACCTGGACCTTTGTACAAATTTACTTTTCAGCTTAGCAAGGTTACTCATTATAAATAGTTAAAAGCAAATTCTAAATAAGCTATTTATTATCACTACTAACAACAAGAATAAAGAAGAGAGCAAGAAGGATACCAAGCAAAAAAAAACAGCAAAAAATCCCTTCACAGTTCTGGTTTTCTTGCTGAATACCGTCTGCAGCAGCACGATTCAAATATTTAAACTATGTCAGCAATTAAGCCTATTGTACCTAAGATATTTCAGATAGTCCTAAAAATCTGAATAATTTCCAGTGGGAAACACTTATTTTGTTGAATTTGATGTGTTTTTTTCTTAAGTAGGCAAGAGGGATGGTTTAAGAGATGCTTACTCTGCCTCAGTACTGGGGAACTAGAGAGCCCGCATTTCTCTCTGATTTTTATGACCTCTGCAGTATCGCTCCCCAAAGACCTCCTTGCAGAGGTTAAAACTGCAAATCCATTATATATGCTGATAAATTTACCAGCACATTAAAGGCAGTAAAATGACAAAAGGTAAAAAAGATAAGTATCCTACAATTTTCTTATTTGTGGCTCTGTACCTGCGTCACAGGTGCACATGGTCCGTGTCCCTGGGGCCTCGTGTAGGTGAGCAGCTCCACACCAGTCCTCGCTACAGAGCCCTCAGTGTGCAGGTCTGCAACGCCTTCTCTTAGAGGATTTCCACAGCTTGTCTACGCTGATGAGCAGTTTTATTTAACTTGAATGCATGACACTAGTGCTCATTGTAGCACCATACATTTCTCTTTGCTTACGTTAATGGCTACTAAAGATGTCAAGATAATAAAAAGCCACTATATGTCTATTGTTAAACTGCTTTAATTAACGTTATTCTTTCCCGTACTCTGTCCCTTTGGACAGAAATTCTGGGCTTGCATTTTCCACAAAAGACAGGTTCTTTTTAAAATCCCTTAAAAGGGAAGAAAATGCCAATAATCTGACCCAGAAACAATACTCAGCATTTTTTTTACTTCCTATATAACACACTATGAAAGCCTTCTGCAAATGTCTGCCAAAATTTCGTCATGAGATTAGGATTCATTGCTTTATAAAATGAACTAATGGTAAATAAGACGCATTCGTAACTTTTTATTTGCTCTTGCTGATGAATGCCATAGAAAAATCCCCCCAAAGTAGATACATATTTTTTCCACAGTGAAGTACAGTCGAGGCTTGCCTGTATCATCCAAACCAGTTGTGAAGAAATCCAACAAATCTGAGTGGCATAGGTCAAAAAATTCTCTTATATTTTGTAAAACTAAATGAAGTCACCAGAGCAGTGCCATTAAAAGCAACCAAGACATGGAGTCATTTAAACGGTTTCCCCTAGATGGCTAGGTTAAGCTCTGTTAAAATTAATCCTTTTTCATGCTGGCAGGTGTAACAAAGAAAACCTTTTTGTATGGAGTGCAAAGAGGGTATTTTACCCTCTCAAAGGAAAGCTGCTTGATATTTCCATGGAGAAAACAGCACAAGTGATTAACAATTTAGATTTCCCATTCCTAAGCTTTGTTTATATAAATATATGGGGGATCATTTCTGAATCTGTAAGAGGATTTTCTACAGTCCAATGTAAAGAACTTAAAACTGCCATAAATGAGATGTTAAAAAAAATAAACAGATTGCCTTGATAAATGCCAGTTATTGCAGACTGAGCTCCACTGTAGTAACTACACTAAGCAGCTAAGATTTAAAAGAAACCTGACTAGAGTACTAGCTCCCTAGGTAGGTTTTTTTTCTTTTCTAAAATAATCTCAAGTCTGTGTATGGTCCCCACAAGAGAGGATCTCTGTAGTGATGCTCAGCCCTTCCCTACTCGCAGTTACGACCTACTTCAGGATGGCCTTTTACACACACACACACAAGTAGCAAATGAGCATCTTCTTCAGCTAGGTCCAGCAATGGGCATGTCATCGCTAGGACAGAAGGGACTCCAGAGATCAGACCTTTGATATAAACATGGAGAGCAACATTAGCTTTACTCTCCTCCACTTCCCTGCTGACTTTCATCCCTCTCCTGAGAAGGATTAATCCTTCCTCGGAAGTTTTTCCCAATTACTAAGTTTCCTTTCCCCCACAGTGATTTCCATGAAGGACTGAACCCACCCTCACTAGAGAAATAGCGTTGGGTTTTTTTCAAATGCAGAGACAACTGAAAATAGCAAGAAAAAGTACTTTCCATCCCTATGCTGCTTTCCTGTGTTGAGGGGAAAGCCCCTGGGAGCAGAAGAGAGGATCTATATGCTTCGTCCTCCAGTTCTCTCTTTGCAGGAGCTGCTGCGTTGACCTGCTTCTTGCCTGCTCTTCACAGGTCTCAGTGGTGGCTCTCCAGCCATTTTCAAAGAGCAGGACCCCAGTCCTGGCTGTCGAAGGGGCTGCCCCCATTTATGGAGGCAGTAGCCTTGGTGCTGCTTGCTTGGTTGGCTGCCATTTTATTGCATTGCCAAAAGACACCTGCAGTGGCAAACGCATCTGTCAGCTGTGAAACTCAAGAAAAGCAAAAAGGAGCTTTCCCCCCCCTCCCCCCCGCCTTGTCTGAATGAACAAATCCCTCCACTCCCACAACTCCCCTTCCTCACTGGTTAGCAAACCTTGAACTGCTTCAGCACCAGTTGTATAATGCATGTTAGTTCATAATTTACATAACTGATCCCTCTCAGTTTCTGGCAGAGATGTGTAAAACATATTTCTTACTTGGTGATAAATATGCTTGCTAATACAATTTTTGGCTGGCCCAAAGTAGGCAAGTCAAAGAATAGAGCATTTAAAGAACAGAAGTGATAGGCAGATTCAGGGCCCAGAAAGGACCAGCTCTTTGCTCACAAAAAACCCAACACATGCTATAAGATAACTATGCGCTAGCTCTCTACCCCTGCCACACTGAAAGTCATGCATGGAAGCACAAGGCAAGACGTGCCTACAAAGCCAACCTTCACTCCCATGTCCTCCCTGTGGCACATCGCCTGCAGCAGAGATGCAAGATGTGCAGGGTGACGACTTCATGCTATGAACAGAAATATATTAGCTTCTAACTTCTAGCTCTACTACTGACTGATGATTTTCCCCATACTGATCTGCCTGACTGCAGAGGGACCCATGCTGGGCACGGTCATAACTTCTGCAAACTGCGATGAAAGAAAATGCAAACACACTGCACAGACCCTGGGACTCTTCAGTGCACCTGAGAGAGCCAGGACCACCATCCTATAAAAACAGCAAATTTAGATAATCAAAATCCCTCTGTTCTATTCATACCTATTGAATTCAGAACTAACAAGTATAAAACTTTGAATTAAATGTCTAGACCTTGGAAAGTTTACCCTTTACAGAGAGATGAAGAACTAAAGCAGCTGGAAGGAAACAATACATTTTTAAAGCTGACTGAGACTCAGAACATCAGGTTAGGACTGTTCAAAATGCACTCACTGCCACATCATTTTGACAGTACAGCAGTGTCTCAGCAGGTTGTAATGCAACTCCTTGGTATTTCTAAGTGCACTGGGCCCTAGGATCACTCTCTGGGAAGAGACGTCAGGGTTGTTATTACAAAGTTGTTTACATTTAATTAAAATGGTCAACTTACCTAAGTTTCCCATCAGGTTAATAAACCCAGCAAATTTCTAGAGGAATTATAATTAGTGCATGTATGTTCTAGTAATTTTCCTCTGTTTCTGCAAGATTTCTATAAAATATTTAAGCCCATCAAATATTGAAGGTGTACACTTAATGATCTAAACCTTTATTTTAGAATGAGTTTATTGAGTTTGAGAACTTTATCTGTAAATACTTAAATTCAAAAGAAGATTTGGCACAGGTACGCTTTAGCTAGAGGAGCTGATGACCTTTCATTCAGCCTGACTAGTTTAGAGAAAGGCTCTGCAGTCTTTAAAGGTTTAATCTCTTCAACAGTTTCAGGGTTTTGAACCCTGCACTTCTGCTGCCTAGAGGTGTACTTGCTTGTGATCCTGCACAATTTCTAGGTGATTTATCAGCCACCATTCCAGTAACAACAGCAGTAATATTTCTACACTCATGGGCCATCTCCTCCACTGTAGTCATTGTGGGACCCCACGACTCTGTCCCTGCCATGATCCATAAGGATGCTCTTCTGAAGTGCTGCCTAGACTGACAGAGCTAAGCACACCCTCCAGGTGCATCCCTCCTCCTTACTCAAGGCAAGACATGGAGATGTCCTGGTCCTCCAGCTGAGAGCTGCTGTGGGAAGGACACATAGGCAAACAAGCTAGAGCAGGGCTGGGACTAGCTAGGCACCAAGTGGGGCAGGTCCCCGGGGCATGGCAATGAGTACACTGGCTTCTTGGCCCCGAGACAACCTGTGCTATTTTCCACCGAGCAGCACTTGCGGATGATATCGGCAAGGCAAGGCCCACAGCCAGCTCATGCATTATGTTGCTGATGTTACAAAATCAAATTTTATAGGAAAAGGCAGCTGGAAGAGGCCTCAAGAGAAATCTAGCTCACCTCTCTGTTCAAACACAAGATCAGCAATGCTTGTGTCATTTTGACAGATGCTCACCCAACTTGTTTGTAAAGCCTTCCAATTTTGAAGGGTCTCTAATCTCCCCAGCAAGTCTTGACTATTCTTACCATTATAAAGTTTTTTTTTCCTAATGACTAACCTCTCTTTGCAATTTGAACCTATCACTTTTTGTCTTATGCAAAGTAAACAGTTTGTTTTCTCTCTTTTATGTATTTAAAGACTACTTTGTCTTCCCTTAGTCTTTTCTTCCACAGAAAAAAACATTCGTTCATTCATTCTTCTCTTCCATATCATGATTTCTGGATCTGTCACCGTTCTGCCCGGTCTCCTCTGGTCCCTCCTTCTTATAATGTGCAATTACAGTTTTCCAGTCAAAGTGGCACCCAGGTCACAGTGGTTTCATCAGAAATGCGCTTCTGTAGTTTGCTTTTGAGAAAGTACTGTGAAACAGTATCAAAAACCCAGGTCAACACACAATGAATATCATTTCCCTCCTGTTCAAAAGGTCTGTTTTTCTGTTACAGAAGGAAATTAGACATATTTGATACGATTTACTGTTGATAAGTCTGTGGCCTTTGCTTCCACATGCATATGCATCGTCTCCTTAATTTTGTGTTCCAGTATTTTCTGAGGAAATGAAGTTAAGCTGCACTGTCTCTGCTTGCTTTCTTTAAATATATGCACTGGATTTACTTTTTCCAGCAGTCTAGTACTTTTCCCACCATCTGTAAATTCTCTGAACTATCCATAAGCAGCCCCTATTTAAGTATTCTCCATATTTTTTACTTATTGGAAGATGAGGTCTTGCCCTTGTGTCACTGGGATTACTTATGGTGACACTGACCAAGTTGGCACCTTTAGTGAAGAAGTGGCTCACTGCCAGAAAGCAGTAAGCACCGTAATCTTTGCAACTTCATCTGCTAATAACTTGCCTCTCTTGTGTAACAGGACAGCCGTTCCTGACCATCTTCTTACTGCCCCGGTCATCTGAGGTCCATCAGGTCACCGTTACTGTTCATCACAAGAAGTCTTCCATTTTTTTAGTCTTCACATATTATGGTTTTACTCTTTTCTCATGTTTAAAAATTACTCTCTGTATTTGCACTACACTTACTGTCTGGGCCTGCTACCTCAGATCTAGAAATTGCCCAAAATTCCAGTATGCCTCCTTACAAATCAAAAAACTTAACTAGAAGATGTCAACTGAATTGGTCCTATTTTTTTTCTGAACTTCTTCATAATTGTGGCACTTGGGCTGAAAAATATGAGATTAGATTTTACCTGTTACTTTGGTTGTCAGGATTCATATGTTCAAACCAAAATCTTCCTAAAGAGAAACTCTATTTCTGCTCCTGCCCAGCAAGGGCAATATACCAGATAAACTGAGCATTCAATCAGACACGCATATGAGCTGTGCATGACCTCTTCACATGTGTTTCAGTGCTGCCCGTTTTTTGGGATATATAGAAGTCCAACAAAACAAGAAGTAGCATGTCCCATGACCTGTCCATGTGGGACACGGGACACACCATACCACAGAGGACAGCCAGTAGCATAAAAGTCACATCCCTGCAGAGCCCACCCATTTCTGCAGTGATCCTGGTAGGGCCACGCTCCAGAGGTGTGGACCCTCCTACTGTGCAGTCTGCACAGCAGGTCCAGGGAAGAGACTGTGGGGCACAGAGACCTCTCAGCTGGAATTTTCTTTTTCCTGCTTTTTGGGGCATCAGAAAAGCTCTGTGACACTCCTCAGGAATATCTCCTGCATGAGTCTCAAAAGTCCAGGAAATTTCATCTTTACATTCCCTTATTTCAATGCATTAAGTAGATGTTAAAGGCACTTTTTCCCTCCTCAGTTTTATTTTCAGGCCACACTGAAGGATAAACCTATCATGTTTCTGACCCACTAGAAAAGCTGCTTTAGTGTTGCAGGAAATGTAATCTGTATGGGCGACATGAAAGTGTTATAAGATGTGAGCTGCAGAGATTTTGGAAGGTTCTGTCTGAGCCACGACATCCATTCTTCATTGCTAGGCTTTACAAGCTAATATCCTCTTAGCCTAATTTAAAATCATTAATTAAAACTGAGTTGAAACTGATGTGTAATGTAATAAGGACAAGAGGTCCCATACCAAAAAGAAGAGGAAGATTTAAGAGATGCCCATGTATTCAGATTTGCTCTGCTTTTCTTGAATCAGAATTTGCTGTTCAATATCACCCTAATTTAGTAGGGTCCTCAGATTTGTGCAGCTTGCACACACATTTTGATCGAAAATTAGTAATTACTATGAAGAAACTAGGAACCAGGCAGGCAGCTAGCAGGTTTTTTTTTGCGCAAATTATAAACACAATCTCTGTATTCCTTGGTCCTCCAATGCACTGGGTATATCACATCAACGCGGTAAGGAAAATCTGTTGAAATCAGTTGGAAATCCTGACTAGCACAATATGAGCTGTTGCTGCAGTGTAAGAAGTTCTTCATCTCAGCAAGTGATATGCTACAACAGGTTTTGTGAAGCGAATTCATTTTCTCTCCCCTGCATGTTGGGGTGGAGGCGGGGAGGAGGATGGGGAACGGCGAGTAGAAAAGATGGTAGAACTGGGGCGGGGGGTAAAGAAGTTAACATTTTTTTTTATTAAATCTTTTCTAGTTTTCAGCGGGTGTAAAAAATAGTTAAATTCCCTAATTAAATTATAATTCCAATCTTAAACAATAAAAAGAAATCCTGTAATAATCTATGTGCAGTGCCTGACAGCTGGGCCGTCTGATCCTTGCAGTCTGCTTACAAATTGGTATTAGTGGCACTAATAAAGCTGATTAATGTTGTGACTAGAGACCCACTAACCTGACACTGCCAGCTGGGCGCACAAAGGCTGTCAATCTACATGGCAGCTGTTAAACTACGAGCGCCGTAGCCTTTAATTTACATTTCAGCAACCTCCACACTGTAATGCATTTTAATGGGCACGAATAAAAACCGCTGGTGACGTGCAGGAATTTCACAGGATATTGGTGTGTACACATTATATTAGAAAAATACCACTTATCAAAAGACCAGAGATAAAGCCAATTCTTTCCTCAGTTACATTTCTTGAAACCTGTAGCAGCTCTGTCATAACCAATGCAATTATTGCGGATTGCCACTGGTATGGCTGAGGGCACATTTTCAGCCAGTCTACCCACCCTTATTAGTTATGATAGCTTATTAATTTCCATTGATGCAAACAGCTATGAAGATACTATCTGCATCTTAATAGCATTTTCCCACGACTGCTTTGCTTACAAGTACTTTGGAGGGTCCCAGAACAGGTCCTGTCCATCATTCAGAGGCCTTTAGCAAGTCACCCTTCTGACACTTTTTGGAGAGCCCACGGCTGGACCAGGAGCCCAAGCAACCCGTTCCCTTAACCACGGTATTTTCTGATGAGAGGATTGCTGCATTGCCAGTGCTCTAACTGTACTGTGTGTAAACTATATGTAAACAGAGGTTTATAGGCTTTTAAGACTATCAATCCAGGACCTTCTATAAATATTCAGTCCAACTGATCCACTTACTACTTAAATGCAAAGAATTTACACTAATGATACATCAGAGTCACTATATTAAAACAACAGAGTGAAAATGTACAGAACAAATGTTCCAAGGGTAGTCCATAGAAAATAGGGTCTACTTTCTTTGACCCTAATAAAAGCATAGTTTATTATGGTAAATACTTTGCTTTAGTTTATAAACTATATTACATATGCAGAAATTCTGGTGAGTATTTCCTTAGGGCAGATTTCTTGGTAGATTTTTTTTTTTAATTTTTTAAAATTCTTTAATCATTGACTGTTTCGTTCCCAAAATGCCCAAGAACATTACTGGAAAGACCTTTCATTTTGCTATTGTGACATCCTGGCAACTTTCAAAATCTAGAATTTTTTTTTTTTTTGAAGGGGATAGACAGGAAGTAAATGGCAGAGGGAAAGACGATGTGAAAAGGAAAAGAATACAGCCCCAGAGTTTTTACATTATCTATTCTAAAAAGCCATTGTAAATAGAAGGACATCGCAAATACTCAAACAAATGCTAAATTCTTAGGTAGGCTATGACTATAAACTAACTATGTCTATCTGAGGAATTCAATCTCTTGTTACGGAGTCTTTGCTATAAAGAATAGATTTCTTTCCCTCTCAGGTACCAGAGAGCAGGTGAGCATGTTTTTCTGAAAAAATCAGAGTTAAGCAATTTGTAAAAAAGCCTTATGCTAGAATTCAGTGGGTGAGCTAAGGTTTAGACCCAGGTCTATTAACTCTTGTTCCTATTTCTTCATCACTTGACAAATCTTCCATTCTCAAATAATGAAGCAAAGCATTTTTTTATTTTTTTGCACTGACTTTGAGGACAGGGACAAAAGAGCAAAGAAGTAAGGACATGGTGGGAGCTGGGTTAGCATATGTCTGCATAGCCCAAGTCATGCATCCGGGTTTGCTGTGCATGGCTGTTACTTCTGACTCGCACAATATCAAGTTTAAAGGCAAGTAAAGAGGCCATGAAAGGAACCGTGTCTGTACACTGCTTTGAGTACAAAAATGAAGGTACCTTCTTGTCTCATCACCAGTCAGCTCTTGTGCTTTCTGTCTTTGCTTTTGCCATTTCACAGAAAAGACTGTGGAGAGGGGTTCTGATGACTTCCTAACCCTGAAGTCTTGCTATTCTTGCTGATTTAAATATAATTTCTTATCTACTATGATAGTAATAAAAATGAGGGAGGAAAAAGCTACCAGAAACTGTACTGTATAGTCAGCAGAATAAGCCAAATTGTACCCAACTAGCGGGCTGAGATTCATTAACCAATATTGGGTCTTGCAAATCATTTGGGTTTCTGTCAACTGGGGAATCTACTGCACCTCGTGCTCTCAGGCACGTACGGTCTTTCCTACAATACTCATTCCTAACACAACTTTTCTCTCAGTGATTTCAGGCCAAAACCTTGCAATGCTGAGCTGCCCACAGCTGCCTCCCAATAGGGCTAACAGACCCCCCTTCACAAGCAAAAAAGACCTTTCCTCATGAGACTTTCATTTAAACCATGGAAGAACTGTGTTTGTGCTCTGGACTGGTGTGATATAGCAGGGTGATGCTTTCTGCAATACTGGTTCATTGTCGCTGCTCAGTATTGTGAGATAATTTCAACCTCTGGAATGATCAAACCTTTCTGTCGGTCCAGCTCTGATTCCCAGGATGGTATCGTATGGAAAAGCAGAGCTAGTATATAAATCCAAAACTCCCCTTTCCCCAGAACTTTTGCAAACTAAACCAGGAGGAGTAAGATGACAAGTAACATACATTATAACTATTGCAGTGTCATTAAGTCCCACAATTTTTTTTACATCAGCGGGGGAGGGGGAAGGGAGGACATACGCAATAAAATCGGTTAACGCTGTTAAAATGCAAGGCCAAAAGAAGAAGAAAATCCAAGACTAACATCTCAAACAGGATCTATTAGAAGTGGAGAGAACCATGAAATCACCCTGCTTATTTTTCTAACTTCCATCAGATAGCAGGATTCAAAGGATTGTATAAATGCCAAGACAGATTAGACACAATAGATAGAATCAATTGTTTGTTCAGACCTTGCTACAAATATGCTGGTCAAATGCATATGTAGTCCTATATGGACTACATGCAGAGAGATGTAAATGCTTAACATAAATAGATTTGGGCTGATGGCATCCATAGCCTGCAATCTTTACGTGACATTTCCTTTCCTTTTTTCCTATTTCATAACATTGCATCAGTCAGAACTAGTAAGAAACAACCTCTCTCTGAATTTTTTTTAGTATAGCAAGAACAAAAGTAAAGGTGCATTTTAGTACAAAACTAGATGTAGTTACTTTAGATCATCTCTAACAATTAATAGAAGCACTAACTACTAAAATGAATAACTTGTGATTTGATCTAGAAAGCTTCTTTAACAAGTACCTTCTGCAGGTGCAAAGAAACTTTTAACAGGGCACTAGCTTTTGCATTAGAAGTTAAAGCAGTGAGCTTCACCTTATCAAATCAAATGGTGTTCTGCCGTTAACAGAAGCATCTTTTCTTCACATACCCACTCAAAGGTTTCACCAAGAGAAGAGCTTACATACAATATTTCTCCTTTCCCAGTTTAATTTTCATGAGTTCCTACTGATAGGGGTCAAGTGAAATAACATTTCATAAGCAGAAGTTTATGACTAGGTTTTCTTGCCAGAACAGAATGGCATCTGTTCCTGTGCATGTTTAATTTAAATATTTTTCATGAATGTGGGATGATGGTATAAATATTTGAAATCATCAATATAGTAGACTGCACTATAGCATGGAAAGGCTGCTGCACAGCTGCTGTTAAATTATAGATTTCTTATGCAATGAATACATTTAACTTGTCTTTTGAAGAATTAAAAAATGATGTCTTCTGTCTAAAATATTTTGTCAGATCCTTAAGAGATGTTCTTCATGTGACCTACAGCTTCCAGACAACTGAAAGAATAACTCTGTGACCCCATCACAAATGACGCTTACATAGGGTGAACTGACGGAGCCAGGGCAAGAGCACACTGCGCATGGGGGACAGGTGAGTTTCTTCTCTTTGTCATCTTTAATCTCCCCTTCTTCTACTCATGAAAGTGTTCTCACTAAAAATAGCTCCCAGTTCCCATATCTTGGTCTGTGATTTGATTCTCCAGTTTACATTCTGGAGAACACTCATCTCCCCAGTGTTGACTTGGAAAAAAAAAATAAAACCAAACATCACAACAACAAAAACTATTTCTGCCTTCGTCCCCATCCCAGGAACATGATGATGTGCCAGTTTACATCATCTGTAACAAATTTGACAACCAAGTCTCAGAGGCAGATGAGACTCTCCCATATGTACAAGTCACTTAAAACAGCCTGGAGAAGTTTTTGTTGAAAGCAACCAAACCCAGGATGTGGGGGAAAGGAGGCACTGGAGTGTTTCATGGCATTGTTTATGCTGCTATCCAGAACCTAGGACGATTTATAGTAAATATGACATTAGCAAGATTCATGACTTAACAGAGAGAAAAGTAAATATTTTGCTGCAGTCCAACCAGTCAGATACCCCTTCTTAAAATAAAAAAAAAAAAAGAAAAATCATCACCTTATTTTTAAAGCATTTCTTGTAGAACAACTCTTTTCATTGCAGGATGTGTTTACATGCTGTTACTGTGATCTGAAAGTGAATTCCTTGAGACAATGGTGTCTTTGGAGTCTTGGCCTTACAAAGTCTGCTTTTAGGCTTTTTAATTGTTAAAGCTAATTACAAGTTATATAATTTTACCATGCTATTCATTTTGGTGATTATTTGCTAACACAAACCACCTAAGTGCCATAGCAATGGGGAAGGCAATACATGCAGTGAAATATTATACGTGTGGTGGCATAAAGCTTTATTGGCATGAGCTAGGAGTGGATGCATTACTCATGAATGGTGAAGCCAGCAGTAAATTAAGAAGGTGGCCCCAAGTGAGTATTAGTCACCTAAATACAACCATATGCCACCAGATTTTGTGTTGCATTTTCACAGAAATGTTATTTCTAAAATTTGCAGAGAATTTCTAAATGGACTCCAACTTCAAAGCCTCACAAATGAAGACCTAAGAACCAACACGTGTGCAACCCACCTCGCCCCTTCCAAACTTTAAATCATTGCGAGGTTACCTATAAATCAAGATGTACATCGCAAGTATGGCCATTTTGCCAACCACTTCTGGGGAGTAGGAACAGCCTGTATCGCATGCCATGAAGTCACCCTGCTTGTTTCTCTTTGCAAACCTTAGATCACAAACCACTTCCCACCTGCTGAGGGGAGGCTTGTGTGGCAGGACCATCTGAAAAACAGAGTATGAAAACTGCTGATCCCGATACAGTGCGTCATGCCTGCAAACTAAATGCTACTTCTTTGACAAAGTTGCAGAATTCAGGGAGTAGCTGTGAATATTTTCCAGCTTTCAAAAGATAAGCTTCTAAGAGCTTGGTACGGCCCATATGCAGCATAATATAGGAGCTGTCAGTTACCACCCTTTGCTCAGAGCAGCTTTTGAGCCACAACAGCAATACAGAGAGAGCTCTATGTTGCCTTAGCTGTGTTATTTTAAATGTAATTGAATTTGCTGGGTGTATCAGGTCACATTTTGGTTGCTCGCACACAATCTGCAGAGCAAGTGAATACACAAGCAGCACCGCTGCGACGACTGTACGCTGGAGTCGAGGAGCTGGCCGGCAGCAGCGCAGTCAGAGGCACCGAGGGCTGCACTGGGCAGTTTGCTGTTGCTTTGGCTGCCTTCTGCCATATCTTGTGCTGCCATAGCTTAATCCACATGTAGAGCTCTATGGGAATTTTTGTATCCAGTGACAGTTTCTACAGTTCTTTCTGTAACGAAGGGATTCCCATACAGGTCCTGAGCATGCAGCCACATGTCTCTGAGCTGTCTCGTGCCCAGAGGGTAGGAAGCTTGAAGCCAGTGCAAGGAAGCTTGAAACAACTGGGGAAAGGAGGTGGTTAACGCAAGAGCGCAGCTGAGGAGAGCCTAAGAAGTAATGTAAGCCAGGAGCTGAGTAAGGTTTGATTTATTTTACACTTTACATGTGCAGACCTTAGAAATTGAAAAGCTATTAATTATATCCATGTTTTGCTAATAAACGCACATAGAGTAAGAACTGTTTACAGACTAAAAGAAAACAACAGATCACTTTCCAATAGGGTTATTTTTTCAACTAAAATAGAGGGGGTTTGCAAGCCAGCTCTTCCTTTCCCTCTACTTCATGGCTATTTCTATACATACTTTAACAATCCCAAACTAAACCATTCTCAAACAGGGGCGGAAAAAAAAAAAAAAAAAAAAAAAAAGG
Organism: Balaeniceps rex; assembly: GCA_013401315.1. Lineage (NCBI taxonomy): Eukaryota > Metazoa > Chordata > Aves > Pelecaniformes > Balaenicipitidae > Balaeniceps > Balaeniceps rex. The sequence goes on from VYZW01027200.1 coordinate 468,992, forward strand.
AAGGAAAAGAAAGAAAGAAAGGATGGAGTCCTCAGAAAACTGGCAAAGAGCTATTTTGTAAAGAGGGAACCAATGAAAACATTGGCATAAGGCACAGTTGGAGGGTGTCAAATCCGATGTGGCAGCCCTTTCTTGTGCTGCTATGTGGAATTTGCTTCAAAAGATCAGCAAAATGAAACTCTTCATACCTGAACTAATACAGATCCATGTAAATTTGAGCTCTGATCTTATGGAGCCAGTCATTGCCAGAGGCTCAAAAGGAGTTGTCTTTGTTTGTTTTTGAAGTCTATGTGAAACCGGATCTCACATACTAATATCTTGATCCAAAAAATATAATTGAATCTTTTTCTGTTCTCCTCACCCTTTCAATAGAACTTTCCTCCAGTTAGACTTCATTTTTATCTCCTTCCAAAGAAAGGCTAAGGGGGTAAAAATAGTTTTCCTTTTGGTGAAGTGTTTGCCTCTCTCCACAAATGTTCAGGAGTAAGACGGGGGGTGGGGATAAGTAAATAAATAAATAAGGTTTGCATTAAAGGTTGCTTGCTGTGTTGCAGAACTGCAAATGAAGGATTGTAAATAGTGGTAGGATCGGTATCACTGCTAACCAAAGCAGCAGAACTGTTTAAACATGCAAGACCACAGGTAACATGAATAACAAGCTGAGGGCTCAACTTCTTTCACATCATTTATTAGAAATGAACTTATTCGTCTTTTGGAGGTCATAGAAATCTCTTCTGTACTACTGACTTTTAATTATTTTGCTACATATAATCTAAGGCAGTAACCACTTCGGAAAGAGGACTCAAATTTGACTTGTTAACTCTTTCCTACCTGATCTTCCATAGAAATATACTTGGGGAATGCTCCACTATTTAAATTAGCCAAATGCGTTGATTTTCCTTAGATTTAGTTAAGAATTTAGGGTGCTTCATATTTCAGAATTAGGTGTGCTTCATATATTTCATGCAAGTTGTTCACATGAAAATACAACTGGAAAAGATTTGCAGCTTCATCATAACACTGGAAGTTTCCAGTCAGCCAACAGATTTTGGAAGTTTAACAAAATGAAATCCAAATTCCAAAGTTTTGGACAGTCATTCACCAAGACTTAAAACTACCTGCATATTTCATAATTTGATTTCTTTTTTTTTTTTTTATGATGGAATAAACCAAACCCAATTTTTTTTAAAGGATTTCCTATGAAGTTCTTTTCAATTTCAACAGAATTTATGAATCAGCTCCCATTCATAATAAAGCTGCGTAAAACCTTTTCTTTCTATCATTGTGCTAACAGGAACAAACACACAATAGGACAATCCAACAAGAAAAAACTGTTCTGTTCTGTTCAATACAATAGTCAAGGTTGTCAGAGATCCTGGAATGATTTTTACCTCCCTTCAGTAAAGCACGTGTTTTTTACAAACCTGACCAGCAGCAAAATCCACCTATAACTGCCTTGTAAAATAAACAGCTAAGACTACAACTGAACTTTTGTTATGTTTAAGCAAATAAAAGTTTAAAGGCACTAAAATCTTTGTAAGGATGGCTATAAAAACAATTATCCTTAGATCACTTCTACTGCAAAGTTTGACTTAAGCAGACCTTTACATGCACCATACAGTTATCATCCTTATAAATCAGTGCTCGCCCCATACACCAGGACTCGGTAGGTGCTCGGCTCCATTATTGGCAAAGTTTCCAGTGTGTTCAAGAATGCAGGATCTGAAGGTTTGTATGGCCCTAAAATGCCACATTCAGCAAACACAGTCCTTGCAAAGAGGAAAGAGGCTGAAAATCAACAAATGGGGCAGAACCTAGCTGAGGATATGACTTATCCCCTTGGTAAGTTTGTTTCCCACGACGTGACTGTAGATGGGATATTAGACACAGCACTGCTTGAAGTTCAGGCTGCCTTTTCTTGAGCACTGCTGAGCGGTGCTCAGGCAGACGCTCAGTCCACTTTTCGGTATCAGGCCTCAAGCCAAAACCTAGTGAAGTCAGTTGGAGACTTTCCATGTTCTGTGAGTGATATTGGAAAAGACCCAGTTGAATATAACTAATGATGGTTTAAATACACGGTGCTACAGGAAGCAAAAAGATTAAGTATTTGTTCTAGTTTGTTGGTTTTTTTTTTCTTTTTTCCCCTTCTTCTCTTGGTAAATCAATTTAAAACCAGCAAGAAAAATGATCTATCACCATGTCTTATGGGTTTTCCCTAGGATATGCCAGAATCAGCACCTCAAACAGCTCGGGTAGCATACACGTGAATTACACTTTCCTTTGTCTTTTCACAACCCGGGGCTTGGCACATTTATTTCAACTTTTTTTTTTTAGCCACCAAACCTAAAATTCTTAAAAGCTACTTTTATAATGCTCAGAATTCCTAGCAGAAAGTTTGAGGTGTTCAGGAAATCTGCTTTAATAACTACTTTGTAACAAGTGAGAACATGACAGTAATACACAAGAAATATTCTTTAAAATGTAACAGAATTCGGGGTCTTTTCAGAAGCTGGGCATTTTCCATTATAAAGCATTGTGCAACAGTGAATCATAGAAAATTTGGTGAGAAGGTTGTTTAAAGGATGACCTCACCCCTGTGCTCAAGCCCAGAATAAACTCCGGTGGTTTGGGGTTTTTTTTTGTTGTTGTTGTTTGGGGGTTTTTTGGGGTTTTTTTTTGGTTTTTGTTTTGTTTTGGTTTTTTTGGGGTTTNTGTGGTCTGCCACTGAATTTATGCTGTTCTCATTCTAATCTGGCAAATTTGCATTTTGGCAATTATTTCTACATGCGTGGAGAGACTCAGGATTAAAAATTCTAGATTTAAAAACAACAACAACAAAGAATTAGATTGAAAAGGAAACCAAAATATTGTTATATTTCTGTTTTCTTATTAAGTTGTATTTTGGCAATCCGTGAGGAAATTAAAGCTTTGGAAGTTTTCCACGTGGCAATACTTTTTCCAGGAGTGAAGAGTTGCGGGAAATACACAGCCATCATTTCATGATTAACAGGCAATGATCTTGTGGACAGGAATGAGAAACAGAAGGAAAATCTGTATATTAAAATCACGGAGGATGGAAATTGGAATCACCAGACAACTTTCCCTGGAGTGATTGTCTAGTCACAAGGACCAATATGGCTCTTAACAACTTAGCTATTACCTTAACAAGGCTTCTTATTTGGTGTCTTCTCATCTCTGGTCATAGGATAGACCCAAGTTAAGGAACTATTTCCATCCCACATAAAGAGCTTGGGAAGTAGCCAACTGCTCCTAGATGCACAGACTGTAATATTAAATTAATGCTCAGAAGACATGATACACCTCTCTCTCTCCCTTGCAGTGTCATGGGAGAGAAGTAGAAGGTATGGTCACTGTAAGCTGTATATTTTAAAGTTGAGTCCACATCTGACGTGTTTTCAAAGGCAGGTCATGGTATACTATCTCATAGGCTATTACAAGAACCATAAGCATGTTCTTACTCTTGTCATAAATTCTCCTTGTGTCACAAGTGCCCATTATGCTTACTCTACAAACGCTGGTCCCAGAGAGACTGACTTTGTTAAAATCAAGTAACCACAAGCATAAAATTCACAAATCCCTCTGCAGCAAAGCAACCATTACAATGTACTGTTCCTAGTGAGCTGCCCATTTTTCATTCAGCATCAAACCTTGAGAAAAGGCCAGGGAATAAAAATAGCTTTATTAAGCACACTTTAAAAATACTTGTATTTAGAAAAGAAAAAGCTTATAACTGTTGATGAGGAGAAGAAGAGATGGAGGTCATAACCGCTCCAAATTTATGGCCACGTTAATTGAGCTCTTTGCTACCCTGAGATAGCTGCTAATGTGAGCTCTAGAAATCCACATCTAATACACCTAAGAATGCTTGCACAGAAGCTAACGGCATCCCATTGGTAGGAAACTTCATTTTTAGATAGCTACAAAAGAACAATTTGACACTAGCAACTTGAGAATGGGGGAGGTAGGATAGAAAACCCAAACAGAAATATGTGCATTTCCTATTGAAATGTTTTGGCTTGGGATTTTTCCAATAAAACTTACAGGCTTTCCAGGAAAGTAGCAGCTCTCTGAATTTTTTTCTTTTGGTTAAAAAAAAAAAAAAGGAAAAAAAAAACTATCAAAGCTTTTGAAGAGACTTTCTTTTTTGCATCAGCCCTAGTCAGAGTGATCTTTGCAGTTTAATGGCCAATGCCGATCTATAAGAAGCTGGAGAAGATTAATGAACTCAGGTAACAAGGTTACACACATCAGATTTCTTAAATGGACAGGGAATTAGATCTTGCGAAATACCACAGTGGAAAAAAATGCTATAGTTACTAGAAAAGGAAAAAGAGGCTACTCTATCACACCTTAGGCAATCTAACATTTCACACTTGACTCTTGAGTAAGAGCCAAGAATTTAGCTTCAGCACAGGAGCTTGCTCAACACCCCTTTACCCTGCCAGGCTGGTTTTGCTCCACCAGTCTTTCCTCATAAATGGAACCAGGCCAGAGTTAAAGTCTCAATAATAATAATAATAAAATTATTCCACAGGCAGAATCTGGTTATCTGTTTTACAGCAGAACAAATGTTGGTGAACAACCAAGTTTACCCGCAGAAGTAGAAGGATAACTGTAAAGAAGCAGCCAAGATTGCTGCTCCACTGGCGATTTTTGTGCTACTCCAGTGGCATAAAAGTGCCTCAAGTGCAGATCAGAGAGCAGCCAAATCGTCTGCCACTCTGGTGAAAACTTCTGAGCTCCAAGACCTTACCTGCACAAACCTTTTCCCTCAGACAACAGTTAAAGAAATAATTTTATGTGCACTACATCAGTGCCTTGATATTCCAGCAGTTACTCACTGCCTGGGCAACTGGGAATTGCACAGAGCAGCCCCGAGACCCCAGCCCTCTTCTGCTTCACAGCTGGGGATTAAGGGAGCAGGCAGCTCGAGAGCCAGCTAGGCTCAGAGCAACGGTTTCAGCCAAATCCCCCATCACTTGAGGTATACAATTGCTACAGACCTTTAACTGTGTTGGCCCATATCACGGCGTTGGGACACTGGCAGATCACAACCGGGAGCAGATCTGAAGTGCAACATTGGAAGTAGCAGATACGGGTTCAGATTTTCAGCTCTACCCCAAACTTCCCAAGATTTGGGTAAATCACTTAATCTTTATACCTCAGAGACTGAGGTAAAGATAATACTTCCTTTCTCTCACTTCTGATTTATTTAGACAACATAATCTTTGCATGCTGACTGTCACAGAAATTCGCTGCGCAGCATCTTCTTCAGAGCATTTGGACTTGTGCGGCACCACACAACCAGGACTAAGTTAAACAATTTTGCCAAAAGAAACTTTGTCAAAGTGGGAACATTTCCTGAGGATGGCTTTAAAGGGACTTTGGGCAGAGAGAGGGGAGAGCTTAGTGCTCTCTTGTCACTGCATGACAAAGGTGACACAAGTTCAAGTCCTTGTCCTGATCTGTCCAGGTGTGCACCTTAACCCCTGCATAGTGCCTTGATACTTGTCCTGCAACCTGGGAAAGAAACTGCTCTAATATCTCTTGCAGGTCATCAGTTTCTTAATCTAATATAATTTTCTTTTCCTATTTTGAAAGGCTACAACCCTGGAGGTTCAAATTTTGCCACAGGACTGTCTTCCAGGAGCTCTATGAGTAAGTTAAGTACCTATCAGCCTTTCCCATGCAATCCAGTGGGTGGATGTCCAAACACATCATCTCTGGCCAAGAATTTTTAACATCACTTGCAAAATGTGAAAACTAAATGGAAGCAAAGCACATAGCAATATTTGTACAGCCAGTGCATTGAACTGTTTACTAAAGGTGCTCTGTAAACATAATATGACATACATTGCATATACTCAGACAGACACTGAAAACTTCACTCAGGACCACCTCTAACAGGCAACGCTTTGTCTCAAGCAATCACTTCATCCTTAACACATTCCCATCTGGTTTTCAATGTAATTTGTTTCAATCCTAAAGACCACCAGAAAGGTTTTCACGGGCCTAATTGGCAGACACTAAATTCCCATTTATTTTTAATAGGAGTTAGGTGTTTGCCATTTTTGCCTTTGAAAAATTCCCATCATCTCACTCCTAATAAGGGAAAAATTTTTGCTAATCCTTTACAAAAATATTGAAGCAACACTGACTGTACTCATTTCTCACACAAGCATGCATGTATACTGGCTAAGGCCTCCAAGTATAAAACACAGATTTATACACGATGGTACACAGGGAACAGTGGCAGGGATGGTATAGCACTGAATGATTACAAAAGCAAATGCTCCTGAAAGGGTGGGAGATGGGAGGTATTTGTTACTGGTTGCTGAAGACACGAATGTCAGAAACACAGACATGACAGACCTGTGAAGCAATGTGACTCTCTCTTTTCCCATGTATTATTTCCACTAAAGCACTTACATTTCCCAAGTGCCTTGCTTATCTTAAGTAAATCACTCAATTGGATATTTCTTTTGGGTTGAGTTAGTTACATGAAAGAGCAGAACAACTTTGATCCAGTTCCTTCAGTAAACACAAGCCCATCTTTGACACTTACCTGCCAACAAGCATGTCTCCATGCATGTGACACTGCGTTTGCAGAAATCTTTCCAAAAGAGCAAGACGTATCAGGGATTAGGGTCCGTCCCTGCGCCAAACCCTCCCACCTACACTGCACAGGATGCTCACTGTGAAGGCATCCCACAGGTGGACTTGCTCACAGGGCAATCTATTTATGGCCGTTATGCAGTGTGTGAAACATCCTTCCCTTACTCTGATTTTCATGCAATTTAAACCAAACTCCATGAAAACAAATGAAGACATGTTTGCTTTCCTTTAAAACCACGCTCGTTCGGAGGCCTTTAAATTTGACGCTGGCAAAAAGCTACAGTGCTGCCTTCTTAAATCCCAAACTGCAGGCAGCAAATCTGCACGACTGGTGTTTAAACTCTAAGAGAAGTATATTTTTAAAAGGGAAGTGCAGCTGTCCCTCTCTGCCGCAAGGTATTTTTCAATTTATGTGGCAAATCCAATATAAAGGTTTATTGTACGGAAGGCAAAAGATCTTAATCAGGAATTAGCCTCTTCTAATGAGGAGAAATAAGCACCAAGGCTGCAAGAATTATTTCTAAGAGATAAGAATCTAATTGCCTAATGTGACTAATAATCTGATAAGAGCCTGTTTTATCTGATTTAAACCGCAGAACTGCTGCTAATGTACAGAATTTAAAGTAATCCCCAAGGAATTCCTCTTATCACAAATGGGATTGCAGAATAATAAAAAGATTCATTGTTGCAGTATTTGCTCTGGACACTTCTGTTCAAAGGAAGCAGAGTTTCGACAGCTTGAAGTAATTGCAACATTTGCTCAAAGATGGGATCATTTCTACAACACTTGAATTTTTGACAACAGAGTGCATATTCTTATTACGAGCAGACAGTAAATTATACAATCCTATTTCACTTATAGCCTGGATATGATCTGAATTCTATTACTGGGAAACAAACATATGCACCAGTCCCTGTGAAAATGTTTTCTAGTGTGAAAAGGTTTTTCTAGTGTATTTTTACATATTGACAGAAATTAATATAATTTGAAATCTATAGTGACACTAACACTGTCATTATCCAAAATCACGCTCAGTTCTAATCCTACCGTATAATGACTTTAATCCTAATGGGCATAATCATATCTGATGTAAAACTAGATACATGACAATCACAGAATTTAGTGATATTATTATACCAAAGAATACCAGCTGTTGATTTGCCAATATTAACAAGTAGCAATCTTGTGATAACTCATCGCTCCAACAACTAATCAGAAGAGGACTGAAAATTTGGCATTTTGGTCCAGTAATTACATCTTTATGATACTACAGTTGGTAATTTGCATGATTTTGACTGTTGCACTTACCATGAATTTTCTCTGCATTCAGTACAAAGACTCATGGCTGGCTTCATGGGCCAATGTTATTATTGTCTGCGTATACCTAACTGTACATCCAGCCTAGCAGAATACTGAGAAGCAAAAAAATGTAAATATACAGATTAGATAGGTAGGACACAAACCAGAGGTAAACCTGAAAAAAATTAAAATTGAAGGCCCTTACCTCATGGCTGTGTGCCCACACAACTGTGTAAGAAAACATTCCCTTTTAGGGAAAACAAAACCCAAACAGCTCTCCTACCCCAAATCCATGCAGACTCCTCCTGCATGTGTTTTCTTGATAACAATGCAAGCGAAAGATGTGAAAAGGGGGAAGAGGAAGTGAAGTCCATGGATGGGATAAAAACACTTCCTTTTTGTTTCATAAATTAAAAATATTTATGTATATATTTCACATTGTTGTCTCTGAAGAGGAGTCTGTACTGTTTCATTTTTGCTCTTATTTAAACGGGAGTTTGAGGAACAGTTTTTGAAAGGTACTCTCATGTGTGAGCACAAACACCTTCATGAAGGAAGGCAGGGCAAAGCTGGCACATCTCACCTCTCTCCTGGAGCAGGTGCCTGCCGGGTGGGACTAGGGGCTGCATCATGCTCCCCATCACTTCCAGGCAAATTTGCTCCCCTGTGTAGCACTAAGACAGGAATAAGGCAACTGGATTTACTCTCTGGGTCCATGACAGCTTCATCCTTAGTCCATATTTCTCTACTTCCTCTGAGCTTACTATCCTTTTCTTCGCTCAGCAGTGGATATGAGCTGTTGCAGACCTTATTAGAGCAGTGCAAGAGCAGGAGGCAATGCAAGAAGCAAGACACCAAACGAACATGCCAGCACTCTAGCGAAAGCATGTTCACACACAATGCAAAACTATGAGCACGGTCGAGTCTCTCCCTCATAAAGAATGTAAATATCAAACAGATGAAAGTGTAACTTTCCATGGTTCGGTACTATTATTGTTAGTATTCCTGGTGCCCTCAGAGAACTCAGCAAGCAGAATTTCCACCACAGTAAGTATTGTAACACAAAGTAATAAACAAGCCATTCCCTGAAAAGTTTTCATTTTAAGTTAGGTCTATACACACAAAGTGGGTGTAAAATCTAGAGAGACAATATTAAGGAACAAGGATAGGAGAGATCAGAGCAACGTCTCTTTCAGGAATGGGTTATTTGCTGCTCGGCCAAGAACCACAGAGCCCTAGTCTTGGCAAATCCTCAGATATTAGTGTAGTACATACGATAATTATGTATGTGCACAATTAACTGATCTCCAGTCATTTAAATTTAATCACAATATTAAAGTAAGAAACACATCAACAATTTCTGCTACTGTTCTACATACCACCGTAGCAAGAGTAGATGGAATAGACCACACAAACCATCAGACCTGGCAAGCCACCACAAGTTCACCCAAAGCTGCAACATCCATGACCATAGATCACCTTCTCAACATCTGAAGGCTGTCACAGCTGTTAAATTAGTAAACAAGGAAACCTCTTCATAGATGTAACACTTCTGCACAGAGAAGCTACCCCAAAAACACAAGTATGTGGGACGTTAGAGAATTATTTTTTAAAAAACCAACTGCATTTCCAAGAATTTTTTCATAGCCAAGATGAAGCCACTTCTGGACACCTCTTCCTTTCCCCACCTTCATCGCTACCTCAACTGCTTCAAAAAACAAAACAAAAAAACATTAGTGAACAGAATCAGCTACTAACACAGCTTTTACACAAATTTTCTAGAATCCTTATGATTCAGTCAAAGAGCAGGGAAAGATAAGGCTACCATCATGCTAACCTGCAAAAACTACACAAGTAAGACTCACAGACACTACCTACTACATGGAACTTAAGACCCTACACCCCCCTCTTCATTTTAGAGCTCAAATACCACTAGATCCATTGCCTGTCAGCTCCTAGAAAAACTGGTACTCTAGATTTCTCGTTCTCATCCCACAAACTTTTCTCATGTGGTCACCATAATGCATAAGCAAGGAAAGTCTGGAGACCTATAGGCATCTATAATACCCTTGCTGAAGGGGTATCAAAATTCACAAAAAGATCCTACAGGCTTGCATACAGCTCTTTTTTTCAGTGACTTCATCATCTACCTACCTCCCTGACATCATAGACTCTCTGAGCATCTAC